>BQNB010007926.1:0-91806 GCA_026074375.1 Tanacetum coccineum | reverse complement strand
CCTTTAAACGACATAATTAATACAAAAGTAATGATTTAGCCAAGGTAAACTAACCGAGTTAACTAATGATACCAAAAACTGAACGATTACAAGAGTATGAGAAATTACACGTTGTCTCCTATGGAATTAATCGCGTTGCTCGACCTCTTCTGCTCTTCTTTTCCTCTGAAAATCAACTTTTATGGTTTAGGTATCGAGAATATGATTTAGCACACCTAAAACTCGTTTTTGAGTTTTTTATTTATATAGTCTGGAATATGATCGATACGGCGTATCCAAAGTCTTGGATACGAGGTATCGGGGGTTTCTTGGAGTAAGGAGCACGTTTGATATCTTCCATAATATTTTTTTTCCATATAGCTTGAATACGGCGTATTGCCTTCTTCTAGATACGGCGTATTGGATCTTGTTTCCTTTGTGGTGTTTGGTGAGTGCAGGCACAGATATGCCGTATCTTCCTTGATGGATATGGTGTATTGGTTGTCAGAACAATAATCTTCAAAATATCTTCGTTTAAGCTCCAGAATGCGTGCCTTTTAGTTAACTTTCACTAAGTACTCCATAATTACTACAATTCTCAAATATAAACGATTAACTAACAATTCTTTGCAATAATTATACAAAATGGATTATTTACATGGGATAAATGATGCTATAAAATAGACGTTATTTGATGTCATCAACATGTTGTTATTATCAAAACATTGAGAGGTCAAAAAATATAAATAACGTTTTTAGACATTATTTGTATTAACAATCTCCCTCTTTTTGATGATGATAAAATATAAACTCATTTTGTATAAAATTAAAGGTTTCAAATTAGTAATGAGTTTTCATTCCATTTCACCCTCTTTTTTGTTAGCCTCAATTTATTGAGTCGAACAAGGAAGTTCGGTCACTCTACGATGGAGCTTCGGTCTTTAATTAGTTAACGTTGTAATAGGATATTATCAGGAATCGGGCTCGATAGTGAATCTAATATTGTATATGTTTCGGGTTTAATCCCAAGCAAAACCCGAGCCCGGGTCCTAGTTAAATATCTCGCGCGTACCTTTAACGTGACGGGGTATATAAGCTTTTTCTTCTTAAGAAAAAGTAAGTTGTTCATTTCTAATATAATTCATTTTCTCTTTTCTCTCTCAATTCTCTCTCCTCTTTCTCTCTCTAAAAGTTCAACTCACTCTCTTTCTCTTTTCTATTTCGATTCGTGTATGTTATATGTTATGAAGTGAATACGGGATCCTACAATTGGCATCAGAGCTTCAAGGGTGGATTTGTGTTTGATTCTTGTGGTTAATTAGCAAATTTCGTGGCTCATTTTGGTCCTAAATACCCCACGGCTCAAAATTCATTTTTGGGCTTGATTGGCTGGTTAATCGTGGTGTTTTTCGTGTGATATAAGCTAAGGATGATACATTGTTACTCCTACAAGTGATACTCAAGCCTCAAGCTTGAAATCTAGCAAAAAGGTTCGAATTTCTTTAAGTGTTCTTCGTGGAGAGTTTTCTACTATTTTGGACATCCACAAAGAGAATACAATGTTATTGTGTGTTAAAAATCTTCTAGAGACGCGGAAATATTGCAATCCTAGCTTTTGGTTCGTGCCTAAACCTTATTTGAGTGATTTTGTCAAATTCAACCTTGTGTTCATCGTGGAGGGTTGCTTATTTAATTATTTGTTCTACACGGCGGTTTGACTAGCTAGGGGACAAGATCCACGATTTAAGGAAATAGTCAACGGCGGTTTGTTGACCACAGTGGCGAGTTGCTAAAACAGCGAGTTGCTAAAACAGCGAGTTGCTAAACAGCGAGTTGCTAAACAGCGAGTTGCTAAACAGCGAGTTGCTAAACGGCGAGTTGCTAAACGGCGATTTGAGTATTTTATTAGGGCAGCGAGTTGTCTGGAAATCTTGTGTGAAGAAAAGGGTTTCAGTAAAACAGCCATAACTTTTGATCCGTAAGTCCGTTTCAGGCCCGTGACCTCTCAAATCGAAGAGAAAAACGAGACGGATCACGCTGTAACCACCCTTTAGCTGGTTACGGATTTTTCGAAGCCCAAAACACTCGTTTACTATGAGTTATTGACATTTTTCAGTTTTTTGGAATTTGTGTTAGACTTGTTTTTGTTCTAGCTCACGGCCCATCTGTATTTTTAGGCCCGTTTCAGTTTGGTGAGCCTATTTAAACAAACAGCTTTAACCCTAGCCAGAAAATTATCTGTTTTTATACAATTAAATCATTGGCCGCTGATTCCGAAGCAAATCATTCACGGTTTTCTATTGATTTTGTAAAATCCTGTTAATTCATTTATCAGTTTTAATCATAGACGTGTAAAATCCCGTGAACGTGAATTGCTTACACAACCACAATTTCAATCACATCATATCCACTTAAGATCCAACAACTTTCACTTTAACTCACGATAAAATGGAAACAAAGAATACTTCATCTTTGGGTTCAGTGTTAGAGGAACCAGAGATACAGAAACTGCAGATGCAAGCAAAGATTCAGGAAGTCTTACCTGCAGAATCAAGTTCTACTGATACGCCATTGGAACAGGTACAAAACAATGATGAAAAGAATGTGTTTGCCAATAAAAGACAACATTCTGAGAAACATGCTGCAGAATGTGCTGATGAGCGTGCTGCGCTTGCTAATTTAATTGGAAATTTAACTCTTGATACTGAGGAAAACAAAACGATTTAAAAGCAATTAAAGAAAGCAAACGCATCATTGACTCAAGAACTAAGAGGATGCAGAACTAACCATGATGAGCTATGGGCTCTAGACGGAGGCTACCTAGCAGTAGGGATAGTTTGTCTGATTGCACATCAAGACCAAACAGACTGAGCTTGAGAAGTACAACCGGCCCCCCCCTTTATTAATGACGAGAAAACGAGTGATTAAAAAGACTTCAAACAAAGTTAAATGAAACTCTAAGACTATTAGCTCGTAAAGACATTGACATACAAGAGGGTTTCAAAACTAAAACCTATGAAATTTTAGTGGTCAATCCAGAAACAAAACCACGAGCTAGTCAAAAAGACTGTAAACAAGGTCACAACTTTTGAAGGGTCAACATCAAAGAGAAAAGTAAGATTATTTCGGATTTAAAGGTTAAGGAAGGATGATTGAAATGGACAAACAAATAAAGTTTTTAAATGAAATTCTTTATAAACGCAATCAGTCAATATCATGACCATATCCGCATGTTTAGCACCCAAATCGCAACGTATAACGGTAGATCAACCTTTGCTAATCCAAAGTAACCTCACGATAGCTCAATTCTGAAAAGCCTCGTTAGTACTGAAGATCCCATATGATAACTTCTGATCTGAAAAACAGATTTGCCCCAATGGGGAAGAGACAGTGACTCTTGAAAAGGAGAGTAGATCAAAATTGGATAAAGACAAAGTGAAACCATATGATTACACATATCAAAACAGTCTTTATGAAACTTTCAAACCACCATCCAAAACCTATCTTGATCAGTTGGAACGCGCTAAAGAAGTTAGGAAGACAATGTGGAGAAAAACCGTTTGTTAGGACACAAACCAAACATTGCTAAAAAACGTTGCCTTCTAACCCATTTCTAATTCCATTAAGTAAAAGTAGACAACTTTATAACGAATGACAAACAACTTCAAGCATTTTAGAACATTTGTCAACAAACTTGGTCTAATCATACTGATAAGTGTTTAATTACACATATCTTTTACCTCTAAAAACGAGCTTAAATGACCAAAAACAGACAAAAAACTGCCAAATATATGTTTGTTTTGCATTTGTATTGTGCAGGAAGTGGATATCAACAAAAAGACAGAAAACCAAGCCAAAATGACAAAACTGAGCATGGAATGGAAAAGACTGTGCAGAATCAAGGCCAAAGTCCAAAAATGCCAAAGTCAGAGTCAATACAGAAGAATCAGCAGTCAAACCGGAGCCGGAACTGAAGAATACTATTGGATGCAATCTTAACCCATCTGATGGGCCGGGAAAGCCCAATAGTATAACTATGAAGACTGTAAAGACCAAATGGGCCCTCAATCAATTACAACAGCCCATTTGTGTGCAATTGACAAAGACTGTGAAGACTTTGAAGGCCCAATCCTAGCCCAGTTACAGCCAATCTCAGCCATTGTACACACAAAACCCACTTCATAATCTTATTGGGCTTGAAAAAGCCCAATAACCAAACCTAAACCTTATTGGGCCCAAACCCAAACCCAGTGGGCCCAATACAAGCCCAAACACAAAACCCAAGCCCAAACACAAAACCCAAGCCCAATACCCTTTTTTATAAAACATAAGGACCAAAAATGTAAATTTTAAAACCTTGTTTTATAATTAAAAATGAAAAAAAATAAAGAAAAGGGCCAAAAATGCCAAGTTTGAAAGTTGTTTTAAAAAGAAAAAAAATAGAAAAATAAAACACAAGGGCTGTTTTGCAATTTTCCAAACTTCCCTTTTTTTTATATCTTTTAGTTATAAAAACCAGAGGGACCATTTTTGCAATTTGCCAAAACCTCTTTTAATTCTTTTGTTATAAAACGACAAGGACCATACATGCCACTTTCCAAACTTATCTCGGCTTAAATAAAATGAAAATAGAAAGAAAGTTGAGGGGTTGAAGTTGCCTCTTCCCCAAGGTTTTCGTTTAAACCTGCAACCATAACTGTCCTCAACCCGTTTACCGCCAAAACCCAAACCCCCTTTCCCACGGTTTCACTCCCAAACCACCTCCCTAGTACACTCACAGCTCACCCCTCACCATTTCCCACAACCCAATACCCCTATAACCCTTTCCAGTTCAACATACACAAAAACCCGCACCCCCATCAATGGCTGAGATGAAGAGAAGCCAATGGAAGGCTAGGATTACCTTGGGGACATTACACACTCACAACAAGCTCATCCCAAGACCAAGTGAAGGCTGAGAGCTTCTATAAAAGAAAAGAGAGCAAGCCGAACAAACCAACCCCTGTTTTTACTTTTGTAGTTTAAAAATTTAATTAAGTTTGCTTTAAAATTGTTGTACTCAGTTTATTTTTTAAGTTTTTGTTGTAATACTTTCAGTTTTAATAAAAGTTAAGAGTGTTTGTAAAATTGCTATTGTCGAAATTTGAAATATAATTTAAGTTGTTTAATGTTGTTTAAATTGTTTAAATATGTGTTAAAAGTTATTAAAATTCACTTGTAATCAATTATCTCTGCCCTCTTTTACCAAAAATCAGTTAAAAATCCTTTTTTATATAAATAAGGGGGTGTTTGGTTTAGACCCCAAAATGGGTCAAATGGGTGTTGTAATGGGTTGTAACCACTCAGCCAACTTTGGCTGAGTGTGTAGGGTTTATTAGACCACTTTAATCACAACTTTTAGTTTCAAAATAAGTTTTTAAGTGTCCTTAATAAATTGTCAAAATTTAAATAAGCCAAATCAAGCTAAAGGGCTCCAGCTGCTTATGCAGCTTAAGCACATTGTTTTTGTGCTTATGGGTGTTGTGGTTCTTTCTATCTTTCAGCTCTTTTCAAAGCCTTAGTTCTTCTCTGCCTATCTTTAGAATTGACCAACCGTGAAAGTTTCAAAGCACTCATAAGTCATTTCTTTGTAAACCCCATCTTTAAGCTCAAAATTCAGCAGGTTTTAGTCCATTTTATTCTGAGCGCGCGAGCGCTTTGAAATAAGCTCAATTGCTCCCTTATAATTCTTTTTATATGCTTGATTTGGCTAAAAAGCCCTTTAAAGCTTATTTTCAATAAGCCCAAATAAGCCTCCTCAGTGCTTGAATCTCCTCCCTGTGGCTAGCACCTAGATTCAAGCACTCTTTATCTTGCTAATTTTGTATTAAGCACTTAGTTATTTTAGCTTTTATATGCAGCTTATTACTAGTTCTTTAAGCTCCCAAAGTCTTATAGCTTATCTCCCTTTTTAGAGTAGCTTAAATTAGGCTTAAAGTTTCCCTTTTTCTGTTTTTTATAAAACTGTCCATTATAAGCCTTAAGTCACGTAACTCTCCCTCCAGTCTATTTTAGGGCTTATTCAAGAAACCTTAAGCTTATTTAGGACTCCCCTTAACCTTATTAACTGTCCCCCTTAGTTGTAGCTTATTTTGCAGCCTTAAATCCCAATAAGAAGAAAATTAAGCTCATAAGCTAATTAAGCTCATTGCAGTCCAAAAAGCTCACGTTTTCTAGCTTTATTAAGTTCCCAACTGTAACTAAACTAACTTTAACTTTGCCAGCATAAGTGCTTTTTTAAACAAAAAAGACTCTCCCATAAGCCCTTTAACAATTTGGCTTTTTGACTTTTGTCAAATAAGCACTTTGGACCCTTTTTGTAATCGGGGTCCAACTCAAGGACTGTTTGTGTAATTTGTCTTTTATAGTTTATAATTGTAGTCCCCCCTTGTCAGTTTGTTTGTTTCCTTTCCCGTTATCCTTGTGCCTTATCACGTTAGTCCTATAGTTTACCTTTTTTTAGTTTATTTAATTTAATTAATATAAATTAAGGTTAAAATTTAATTATTTTAATTACATTTTATTTAAACAGTAACTTTTGGGCATTTTTATATTTTTAGAATTGTTAACTTTTTCTTTATTTAATTTTATTTTTTCAGAATTTTTATAACTTTTATTTTTTGTCTTTTTCTATTTTCTTAGTTTTAATTAGTTATTAATCTTTATAAATTCATAAAAAATCAGAAAATTAATAAAAAAATATTTTTCTTTTTTATAAAATTTTCTTTTGTCATTTAGTGTCTAGGAAAAATATAAAATTTAGTATAGGAGAGAGAGCGCGTTTTTATAAATTTCAGTCTTAGACCCCGTTTTACGGAGACGACCGAGTGCGTTTTACCGTTTCTTTTCGTTTTACATTCAAACGACCTCCGTTTTAGTTCTAGTTTTTTTTATTTTTCAAATTAAGTTAATTAGAATTTAATTTTGATTTTTAATTTAATTTAGCATTTATTTTCTTAATTTTTAGTATTTAGGTTTCCCGATACCTGATTTTGTTCCCCGTATTTTAGTATAGATTTAATTTTAGGATTTCCCTATAACTAATTTTGTTTCCCGTAGTTTTTAAGATCCCCATTTCCTATATCTGTTTCCCGTAGATTAAATTAGGTTTTATTTAGTTAATTTTAGTTGTAACTATATCAGTGTTTCCATCATATCTAAATATTCTCCATCATTCAATTTCTCATCAAACCAGGATTACTTTCAATTGCAGCCTCGTTGGGACATACGACCCGGGAATATCTCTTCCGGAATCTTTTTATAATTGATTCTTATATATTTAATCTCTTTGTGTAGATTTTGACCTTTTGCCTTGGTTAAGGGCATTTGGTTGAGATTTGCATTTGTGTTATTTTATATATATACCGTCAACGAATCATCATACTTATAGTGCATTTCCTAACCCAACTGCTAAGACTATGGAAGTTTTGATCAAAACCTTATTAATGCCTCTTTCAGACAAAACTATACTAGACAGTCATTGTTTTGTTCATGAACTAAAAAAGGAAATGCATGACGATTTGGAGTACGTTAAATCCCTTGAAAAGGAGATTGACGAACTTGAATCAGAAAAGGCTGATTTTTCAAATATGTATGATCTACTTCTCGAGAGTGTGTGTCTAAAGATTTAACATGTTTCATATTTTGGCATTCTCTGTCTGATTAAATGCTACTACTGAATTGCAATGCTTAAAAAAAAAAAAAAAAAAAAATATCTTCATAAAGTCAAAGAATGTGAATGTCTTGCACAAAAGCTTTCGAAACAAACTGAATCTGTTAATAACGAAGTTCATAATAAGCTTTTAAAGAGTTTTGCTAAACTGAAAAACACTCGATTCATCTGAACTTTCTTTACACAAACATTGTAAAGAACAGATGAAAACAACCCAGTTTTGCAAAGAAAATGCTTCAAATGTATTTCAAAAAGAACGTGAACAATATCATGAAATACAAGATTTGAAAGCTCAAATGCAAGACAAGAACATAACAATAAGTGTTTTAAAAAAACTCATCAGAACAGTCAAGGGGAAAGTCTTGTGGAAACTCGTTTATATAAACCTCCTGTTGTTCGAACACCAAATGCCAACGAATTCCCAAAACCATCAGTTTTAGAAAAACGAAGCCAGGTTGTTTCTTATGCTCCTTGAATATGAGACTTTGCCACACACACACACACACACCACACACAGGAATACTACGGATCACACACAGCTCTCCGCGAGCGCATCTTTACATCCACTTCTCTCTATCACTCCCGAGCACCTAAGCGTCTGGCGGGCATAGAGTTGAGGGAAAACAGAGGTGGGGGAGAGGGAGATCAAACGCGATGCCCGAGTCGCGACGCTCGCACTTCACCTAAATGAGACACGTCGCTGATGCACACAACACACACGGCACACACACACACACAACTGGTGCGAAATTATGACACGTCTCTCTCTCTTCGGATCTCTCTCTGCACGATTGTTCGTAACAAATTAGAGTGAGCGAGTGAGCCCCTCTACCCGCGGGTGTAAATGCGCACTCTCTAAAGAAAGTAGAGAGAGCAGCGAGTATCTACAGGGGCGCGGCGTCAAGGGAAATATAGCCACTGGCGAGAGAGCAGGCGACAAAAGCAATCTCACACAAAAAAAAACGGGAGATGGGGGACATTAATTAAACCTAGGAAGTGGCAAGCATCATGGAGTAGTCGGTTGTTCAAAACATAGATGTTCAAGTTAGAGAACATAGAATCAAAAAGCCTTTCTGAAGTTCAATGAATTGCAAGTCCTACAATGCAAAAAGTGCCTTGACATGCTAAGCATGATAATGCAGTCTGAGAATTTCCATCCTCAAGGTTGAAAATCCTCGTAAGCCTCTGCACAGAATAAGGATCAAAACCCATAAGACAAAGTAACCAAAGAGATATATACCCGTAGAAAAGTCAAGTGATCTAAAATCCAGAAAGACAGATCCCCACAGGACATAGGTTCTCAAACAAAAAGACTACCACTGTCCCTGAGAAAACAATGAATCCTAGATCTTGTCTTAGGTGGAAACCAACGGGTAGAATCTTTAGTAATGTTCGTCTTAGGTGGATTCCCACAGGAAAGTTATTCAACTCTTGCACGGGCAAGGTTGAAAGTGAACCCACGCATGTTTCAATTGTAGATATGCCCTCAGAGTCATCTAACAACCAAACTCTGGGTTTTAAGTGCAGTAACGTCATTCAAATGGTCAAAAAGCAACAACGAATTGACCTAAATGCAGATGCTCTATACAATGAAAAGCAGGAAAATCTCAGAGTGTGGTTGCTGAAATTTTTGATATCTAAGAAACCAGTGCCAGAATGGTTTCACAAAAGATGAAATCTTCATGGCAATGACGTTTGAACACAGCAGTTCAAGCCTCGGTCATCAATGTTCAAATGACGTTTGAACACATCAGTTCAAGCCTCGGTCATCAATGTAATGACGTTTGAACACAGCAGTTCAAGCCTCGGTCGTCAATGTCAAATGGTGTCTGCTGAAAATAACACTTCAGGCCCCGTTCCTCAATGTTCACAAGACGTTTGATCGCAGCAGATCAAGCCTCGGTCTTCATGGCAATGACTTCTGATCATAACCGTTCAGAACTCGGAATTCAAGACCACAGCAATGAACAGTCAGTTCAAAGCTGGTTCCAAAAGTTGTTCCTTAAGCAAACAAGACAGCTACATCACGACAAGAATTGGAATTACTATTCCACCTTCAAATAGCAATGCTGAGGACAACAGGTAAATATATATAAATACAAAATCAGAAAATCAGAAAATTTCCAAAAAGATTCTTCTCGACATGTCTCTTGGAATCGATAACATTTACGTGCTTAGAAATGTCGATTAACATTGACACGGGTGTGTAAATGAAGTTCGAGCGAGAGTTGCAAAAAGTTTCAAAAACAAGTCATTTCGGGAGAGGTTACTAAAAAAGCTTATGTGCAAATATCAGACAATAACCCGACATCAAATAAAGGAAGGTTTATATCTTATCCTCACAACGAGAAAATTAACGTTTCTCGGTCTTGAGCTGTTCTTACAAGACATTCAATGTTTTTAGCTCAAGAACAAGGATAGTGTACGTTTCAGTGCGCTTACCCTTAGCGTTAGAAGAGAAGTCCTCTAACATCTGGTTTTTCAAAAAGTTGAACATAATTTTTCAAGAATTTCTCGATGACAATTCATAATCTTTCAAAATTGTGTGTTCAACACTCCATCCCTACAATGTTTTCAAAAGACAACAATTTTTCATTGGTCCTACATTCATGAGGGGGAGTTTTGTTTGAAAACAAAGTTTTTAAATGTTCTTGGTATACATCAACAACGCAATTATTATGTATTCAATAACATTATCAAAATGTCCCAACCATTCATGCAGACCATATATTTTCACCCACAAGATTTTTCAAGACATATTTTAATCACAAGGTATATTTCAAAAACTAAGTGTTATTATTAAAATAAGGGGAGTAAAATGTAATTCAGATATGATTTTAATATGATCTATTCGACTCAATGTGCTGAAGAAAAGGTTTTATGGTTCGATCTTATACCCAACAACATCTTAATTTCACGACGAATCTGAAGTCATAAGGTGGTTAGGTTAGGAATCAATCCTATGATCCAACCAGAACCGGAGGATCTACCCAAGGATAATCCAAAGTTAGAAATAGCAGTCCTTAGGTATGATTGGAGATGAATGTATATGGGAATAATGCCGACTAAGATTGAGCTAACACTGGAACAATCACAACAAGGTGTTAGTAATGACGTCATGGTAAGCATTGAAGGCGTTGAAGAATGAAAAAGAAATGTATGGATAAAGGGTGTAAAGAAAGAAGCCCTCCACACAACTTAAGGCAGAAACCGGGTCAATACATATGCTGTCAGAATCACAAGTTGATTGCTGACATTGAAAATGACATCATGGACCCAGTGATGCAATGCACAACCCTTCTCAGCCATTCGGGTTTCTCTCAACAGAAACTTGTCTCATTTGTCACGGAGATACACACGTTATCTATTGACATCTCACTCCGAGATTGTTGATATTGAATAGGTGGCAATATGCTCCAGCCTCCGAGTACTAAAACCAAAATGCACTAATCGAGTCTAGAGCCAAGAGATCAATAAAAATCTCGTTAGGACACATTCCATTTCAAACACTTGTTGAACATCATCAAGTTCATAAGCTGTTATCAAGAGTCCTACGCAATATCATTGTGATATTTGCCAGAACATCCGAGTGATACTAATGTATTTACAATGAAGATGGAAATCCTGCTTGAGCCAGCATCAAACAAGCTCTTGGTAGGTGACTTGCGAGATTCTATATGAATCAAACTTGTGACAACTGGATATCGATTTGGTCCAGTAAATGAATTGACGGTTGATGAATTTTGATAAAAACATGACACTCTCGATGTGTTACAAAAACTCTTTAACGAGTGACACGTCGATTGATTTTCAAATCAATTTTCTCGTTTATCACTAACGTAAACCTGCAGGTCAAACGGTGGTAACGGCAACCTCAATCCCATTCAAATGCTCAATCTACGAAGACATACTATCTAGAAAGCTCAAGATTTAAAGACAAAGACTTCCGCAAACTCTGAAATAAAGCTTTCAAGATAATGCAATAGTATGAGCATGTTGGTCAAAGACACAAGATCGCAAGATGGCTTAGCCGATCGCAAAGCATGAAGGAACAAGCTTACAACGAAGACAAAGACCAAGAACACTCGAGCTTAAACGACAAAAGCAATCTCACTGATCTCATGAAGGAGTGTCATCAATGAACTCACTTCGGGGGAGATTGTTAGCCTCAATTTTATTACTGATCTCATGAAGGAGTGTCATCAATGAACTCACTTCGGGGGAGATTGTTAGCCTCAATTTTATTGAGTCAATAAAGGAAGCTCGTTCCCGTGTTCAAGACCTCACTTCGGGGGAGATTGTTAGCCTCAATTTATTGAGTCGAACAAGGAAGTTCGGTCACTCTATGATGGAGCTTCGGTCTTTAATTAGTTAATGTTGTAATAGTATAATATCGGGAATCGGGCTCGATAGTTAATCTAATATTGTATATGTTTCGGGTTTAATCCCAAGCAAAACCCGAGCCCGGGTCCTAGTTAAATATCCCGCGCGTCACTTTTAAGTGTCGGGGTATATAAGGAACTTTTCCACTTGGAAAAGTAAGTTGTTGAAGTTGTTCAAAATATCTAAAATATCTTTTCCTTTTTCTCTCTCATTTCTCTCTCCTCTTTCTCTTACTAAACAACTCAATATCTCTTTCTCATTTCTAGTTCCGATTTCGTGTTTGATTCTATGAAGTGAAGTGTTAACGGGATCCTACAATTCGAACAAGGCTTGCCTAGGTTATTGAGTCTTTTTTGGTGATGATGATTCAATATTAGGGATTGGTTCTTCATGAGTAGGTTGAGCAGTAAAAAGGTGGTGGTTGGTGTTCAGAGGGATTTCCTGAACCTTCACCCTCTTCTCCTTGAAGTTCCAGCATACTTGGAAACAAAGGTGTGTGTTCCCCAGAAAAACCTCTTTTCATATTGCTAAAAAGTTTTGGAGTTAAAGTAGGAGCAATCTATGTTCTGTTGTGAGGTTTAAGAAATCTTTTGTTTTTGTCCAAAAAGATTTGAATAAATCTTAGATACATTAAAAACTTATATTTACTATCAAAGTTTTTCATCATACCATCAAAAATCAATTTAGAAAATTTAAAGGTTCTGTTTGTAGCCAAACAAACAAGAGCAGTTGCTATATTACTACTAAATTCTTCAAGATGTTTTCATTAGGACTAAGACAGTGTAGATGGTATTGGATCAAAACTTCTCCACTGAGGAAGGAAAATTTACCTTTTTGAAAGTTAGTTTATCAAATCAGTTATAAACCCATATCCATCCAGTTGTAAGTTGATCCAATATTTTTGTATTTGGCCACAAAACATAATACCATCTAAATATGTAATTTGGAGATGCCTTCATAACAGATGCTTCAGTAATATGTGAATTTCTTTGCCATCAACTGTGGCATTTATCTCTGGTTACTCCATTATCAACTGTTCTGAACAGTAAGCAGTCTGCCTGAACTTTCAGTTAGAGAAAACATGGATAGTAGAGATTTCTTAGTAAGGGTTACATGATATGGACTAAACATTTGAGAAAATCCTACTATCTTTAGAATCACTCTCACTCCTAGTTTGGTTTCTTTAGGAATAAGAACAACCCTCTTAAACCATGTTAGTGGTTTGTCACAGAATTCCAAATTTGCCATAAGTGATTAAGTTATGATAAGTATTTTGGGTTTATGATCGTTGATGAGAATATGAGAGTTTGACAAAGTTAATTTTATAGAAAGTGCTTGAGGTTTTGATATGACCGGCTGAATAATATTGAATCTTTATCTTGAAGAAAGCTTATAAGTAAAAGAAAGATCAAGAATTATCCAAATTATAGACCCTTATAAGCAAAATTATTGGCGGAAATATCTCAACGGCTATTAATTAATTAAGAAAATTTTGTTATACCCGAAACAGTATTAACGGTAACACAGCTGTACTAATATTAGCCTAGCAGTATTAACTTTTTACCTAGCAGTACTAATACTAGTCTAACAGTTTTAACTTTTTCTCCAATAACTACACAACAACATGCCTCTATTCATCACAAGCACACTAGAAACAACTAGATAGACATGTGAGAATTCATGAGGATCCATATTTATGCATAGCCTATGAATAAAGGTTAAGAACTGTTAACAAAACCAAAATATCAGTTATAACCAATTAACCTCAAGACTTCCAGCTGTCTCATCTCACTAAATCCAGCCATACTGCGTTGCCTATCCTGCAAGTGTTAGTCCAAGAAAACACAATCCAAAACATTTGCTTCTTGAGTATTAATTGTTGACTAACAATATTAACACTAGCAGTATTAAGTATGACTAGCAGTACTAATTATACCTAGGAGTAGTAATTTTAGAGATACCAGTATTAACCTTAATTTCATCCAAAAAGCATCTCCAATCAATTGCAATCATCCTTCCCTCAATTAAAGCAACTATAGGTTGGGCATTCCAATGCTAGCAATCTGAAAGTTAAACCTGCTAACATCAAACGCCTTTGTAAGGAGATCTGCTACATTGTGATCTGTGTGTATCTTGATCACCTGATCAACTTCTTGTCATGAGAGTCTCTAATGAAATGATGTCTAATCTCTATGTGCTTGGTTTTAGAGTGAAACACTAGATTCTTCACAATACAAATGGTACTTTCATTATCAATGTAAATCTTAGTGTTCATGAAGTTGAACCCATAATCAAGCATTTGATTTTGAATCCATTCACCTATCCATAGCAAATTTTTAGCCAGCCAGCAAACCTACTCGGGCTTTTAGTGGTAGAGTTGGCAACTATAGTCTACTTTTTGCATTGCATGAAATCAATCTTTTGCCAAGAAATTTACTATACCTCATAGTTGTGGATTTCCGGTCAAGGCTAGCACCAGCATAATCTACTCATTAGAAAAGCCTCTAATGTCAAATGGTGAATCTTTAGGATACCAAAGGCCCAATTTAGGTTGACATTTCAAGTATCTAAAAATTCTCTTCACAGCATGAATATGTGAAGTCTTTGGTGTAATTTGGAACCTTGCACAAGCACAAATAGCAAACATTATGTCAGGCCTAGAAGCTGTTAAGTACATCAATGATCCAATCATTGATCTGTATAAGTGAACATCTACATCTTCAGCCTCTTCATCCTTGACCAATGCCTTGTTAGGCTCCATAGGAGTGCTTGTTGTCTTCACAGTGACAAAATCAAACTTTTTCAGAATATCAGCCACATACTTGTCTTGGCTAATGAAGATTCCATCCTCCTTCTGTTGTACTTGCAATCCTAAGAAGAAAGTGAGCTCCCCTATAGAACTCATCTGGAATCTCTTGTGCATCATCTGCTCAAATTCAACACACAAAGACTTCTTTGTAGACCCAAAGATGATATCATCAACATACACCTGTACTAATAGGATATCACCTCTGTCCTTCTTGATGAACAAAGTCTTATCTATAGTACCTCTTCTAAATCCATTTTCCAATAAGTAGGTAGACAAGGTCTCATACCAGGCTCTAGGAGCTTGATGTAGACCATATAAAGCTTTTTCTACCTTATAAACCTTATCAGGGAACTGTGGATCTTCAAAACCAGGAGGTTGGCACACATAAACCTCCTCTTCAATAGTACCATATAAAAAGGCACTCTTTACATCCATCTGGTACACAATAAACCCCATAAATGATGCATAGGCCAAAAATAACCTGATTGCTTCTATCCTAGCAACAGGAGCAAAAACCTCATCATAATCAATTCCTTCTTCTTGGGTATAACCTTGTGCCACCAGTCTTTGCCTCCTTGTTTATTTATAACTACAATTCTCCTCGTATCTTTCTTTTTTCTATACACCCATACTTTGTTCATAGCCCTCTTGCCTTCTTTTAGGAAGTTCACCCGAGTCCAAACTTTTGAAGTTTAAATTGCAGAAGCTCCTCTTTTATTACTTCTATCCAGCTTGGGTTTGTCAAAGCTTGAATCACCTTCTTGGGTTCTATTTATGAGAGAAAATAGGTAAATAGGCAGTTTTGATAATCTTTGTGATTTGTTCTCCTCTGCTTTTTAATGTAACTGACCATAGCATGTTCTTCAGAAATCTTGGTCATCCTCCTTGTTTGAGTAGCTGAATTTATGTCTCCAATGATCTGGTCTATAGGATGATCCTTGTGAATTCTGCTTGTGGGAATAGGACTGACATTCATGGTGGTTTCCAAGTTGTTAAGGTCAGCCTCTGCACCCACTTCGCTATCATCATAGGCATCATTAAATATGCCAGTGTTTTCCAAAGATTGCATACTTGAATCATTAGGAATAGGACTAGCAGTATTAATATTTTCACTAGCAGTATTAATACTTGGCCCAACAGTACTAACAGATGGACTAGTAGTACTATCTCTATTAGTGCTGTTAGCATAACCTTCTTTCTATTGAATAGGCAAACTATCTAATTCAGCTCTGAAATCTTTGCAACACCAGGCTGGTCATCCTTCTTTATGTGAAGCTCCTCCTTCCTTTTCTTCGACCTCATTTCTTTGACTTAACATCATCATCTCCTTTTGTCTTGGTACTCATCAAATCCTTATCACATGTGCCTCTAAGTACTGAAGAGAGTTGAGATTTAGGAAAGCATGGAGTCTGGTTGGTAGCATGGTCATGTATTCATTATCAGATGCTTTCTCTATGTCCAGTTGCTCCTGCATTAAATTTGTCTCTATACCTGGCATAATATTAGTTTTGATTTCCTTGCAGTAACTGGCCATAATCATTAGAATTTGTCAGTGAGTCAATATCACTAAGAGCCATTCTGGACCACTCCTTATAACATTGGGTTTGTTTTTAAGAAAATTTATGTGCAGGTTCTCCTCTACCTTCCTAGTTCTAGAGTTAAATACCCTAAAAGCCTTGCTATTTATAAAGTATCCAACCAAGAACCCCTCATCAGCCTTCCCATCAAATTTTCCTAGGGGATCTAAGGTATTAAGATAGTCACATGACACCCAAAAGGTCTCATAAAGCTTATACTAGGTGGTCTACCAAGTAATAGTTCATAAGGTGTCTTGTTGTGAGGCTTAGTCACTAGAACCCTATTCTGAACATAACAAGCAGTATTAACTGCTTCAGCCTAAAATGTAGTAGGTAATGCATAGTCCTAGCTGCCTCTATTATTGTCCTATTCTTTCTTTCAGCAACTCCATTTTGTTGTGGAGTTCTGGCAACACTAAACTCCCTCTTAATCCCTTTCTACATCCACATAACTGATCATGTCATTATTCTTAATCTCAGTTCCATTTGTTCACATTGATGATTTTAACCTTAGATTTATTTTTGATTTTCTATGTACCAGGTTTATAAAAGTTGTAAGGATTCCACCTAGTCTCAACCTTTGTGGCCAAAAAGAAAACCCAACTAAATCTACTATAGTCAATCTAGTGACAAAACAATGGCTAATATATTTGTGATGATACTACTTAACAATATGTTCTGCCTAATAAGTTCCATATGCAACATTTGTAAGGGATGGTTGATAGAGCTTACAAGCTTGGTCTTACAAGAGGCTTTGTGTTGCTTTCCCTTTTGACAAGCAACACAAGAATGTTATTTTCAAAAAGCTTTTGAACCCCCCCCCCCCCCCCGGGTCGCTCTAATAGGTCTTCACCTTAAAGTTTGTTCATAGTTTTAAAGTTTATATGACCAAGCCTCCTATGCCATAAATTAGACTCATCTATTGTAGCCTTTGCAAATAAACAAGTCAAACCTCCTGAAGGAACAACATTCTTTAGATCAAAACTGTACATGTTGTTCTGTCTGGGAACTTTAAGCAAGACTTGACTTTCATCAAGTAGCTTAAAGTTAGGAGATAGAACAAGACATTCAGTCTCAGTGAAAAGAACACTGTTTTTCTTGTCACACATTTGTGAGATAGAGAAAATATTAAACTTAAGTTCCTTTACAAAGTATACATCTTCAAAGTCTAATTTCCCAGTCCTAATTTTACCTTTTCCAGTAATTTTACCTCCTTTAGGACTTCCAGCAAATGCAACAAATCCTCCATCAATGTCTTGATAATCTGTTAGGTAGGACTTGTTCCTAGTCATATGCCTAGAGCATCCACTATCAAAAATCCCTTGATCCTGTAAAGCATATTGTGGATTACCCTGCACTCAAAATAAGAGAATTAGTTTGTCTTGGGACCCAAGCCATCACCGACTTGAGTCTGCTTGGAGGGATCAACATAAGTCAAATCTTTTAGCATGTATGATCTCTGTCTTTGGAATATGGTCAATTACTTTCTTGTTGGGGCTTCTCCAAATCCAACTGCTGAGGATTAACAACAATTTTCTCATGATTCCCTGAACATCCAACTAACTACTGCTTTTGGCCCTGTAGTAGTTACTTGGTTACCTATAGCAGTATTACTGTTTCTTTAAATCCTATTTTTAGGTGTTGTTTCCTTTGATAAATAGTCCTCTTAACTGGATGGAATTTGGATTTTGAGAACATTTTAAAAACTTGTTTTGCACCATTCATAGTTGGTTGATGCCTATTAGAGTATTAACATATCTGGCAGTACTATTTGATACTGCTGCTCTTGGGGAGCTTTTCTTAGCAGTATTAACTGGTACATTGCCAGACTTTGTTAGACTACAGTTGGTACAAAAATATCTTTTTAGGATGTAGGATGAGTCAATTTATTTTTGGGTTGATTCACCCTGCTGGAGCATTATTCCATAGGTCTAACTCCCTTTGACCAGTAACCCTTCGCCTTATATTATTCAACATAGATTTTCCAACCTTTTATTTCTCATAAAAGTTACAGTCCTTAATTAAATGGTTAAGACTTCCACATAACTAAAACAAGATTTCTTATTGGAAATCAAATAACCAATCCCCTAGTTTCTGAGTAAATTAGTCAATACCTATTTCTTTTATCAACCCTAGGACTCTGACTTTTCCTATAGGTTTTTAGCTTGCCTTTTGTGTGTTGTGCAATACAGATTTCCTAGTATTTTCATTTGATTTCAACAAATTGATTTTAGATAACTAGGTTTATTCTGTTCTAATATGAAGGTCTAAATCACACAATCTTATCACTATCAGACTCCACTCTTCAATTGATAGGGACGAGGTAAACTTTTTTTTTGTTAGGTCAATTAATCTTGAATCAATCATATCGAAAATGTATGCATAAAGCGAGAATTGTAGAGAAGGGAAAGTTATTTGAAATATCAAATGATATAAAAGGGATGGGGAAAATGGAAAGAGTTTGTTACATGTGAATCACCCTCTAAATTGAAGATTAGAGGGGTATTTACTACGGTGAATGGATGGTGCTTCCCTTCTTTATTTTCCTAATTGTCACATCTAGTCCTAGATCTTTGGTTAATTATGCTATTTCATTCTTTTAGCATAATTATACATTATTACAAACTACTTTGGACATTTCAAAAGAAACACCTAATGACTTAATTTAATACAAAATTCACATAATCGACCACTTTTAATGATTCCTAACAATCTCCCCCTAAGGGTCGATTATTCAGGGCGTTCTCTTCTTGATCCAAGTGGTCTCCTTCCATTCGACGAAACATCTCCATCTTTCTTCTGTCTATGATGCTTTAATCTTTCTTCAATCTCTTCTTTAAACAATTTCAAATACTCTGCTTCTTATTTAGTGAGATCCTTTTGTACATACCCATACTTGACATCGTTATTATAACTCTTCAGACCTTCTAACACTCTATTTAACGTTGCATCACAAAACTTATGGATCTCTGAATGTCTCATCACCCGTTTCTCTTTCTTGCTATTCTTGTAAATAATTCCATGCACATGCTCATAGATGATAGATAACATTTCATGATATTTGATTCCTGGGAAAGTCATTGTTGGTGCAGTGAGATTAACCTTCTGTTGATAGCTTTCAATTCTAAGTTGGAAGTCATGCACTCTTTCCCATATCACTGTACTTCTAGTGAATACCGATAAAGACCATAGCAATCTTGTATCTGCATAATCCAGTACCTTGATATTCATAATCAACAAGTATATGTCCTCAATATCGTTCTTGTTAAGATTCTTGTAATCAGGCTCGGTAATTGATACAATGCAATCATTAGCTCTTCTTGCAACAATCTTTGTGATAAACTTGTGTTCATGACCCAATTACCAATATGTCTTGATGACTTGAACGATTTTTAAGTTTGAATAAATCTCTTCCTTTGATTTTCCAGGCTCTTTCTGTTTCCTTATGTATAAGATCTTCGCATGAGTATTCTTCTAATGTTCAACACCATATCGAGCATAAGGATTGAATTTCTTTACACACTTATTCACCCATCTGGAAGTTTGTTCTTCAATATCATCATCGTTGAAGATAATTGCTGGAAACTTGTGAAGTGACAATACTATCTTCTCGGGTCTAGAATTTCCTTTCTTCAAATACAAAAGGTCTTGATTAATCAGAGATAATGTTGGAGCTTCAGGATCTTTTTGACAGCTATGAACTAATGGTGTGGTCTTTCGTGGATGTGGGAATACAAGAATTTCTTTTCTACTCTCCTGGACAATGTCACTCTTCAAGAAATTTCTCAAATCAGATCAATGTGATATGATGCTCATCTCTGAAGTACATCTATGTCTCAACATCTCTATTCAGCCATATTTCTCAACTTTGCTTCATCAATGGGGTCAGCGGATCTTCTTTCCATAATGTCTTGTGATACTTGCTTCGTTGGTTTTTCATCATCATCTGAAGCATTAGAGTCAGTCCAAAAATCAATAATCAATATCGTGCTCTTGATTTCCTGAAGGTTAATGGAGCTTGTTCTTCTTGAAATACTTATCCAGTCGACGACTCTCCCAAAACCATAGCTTAATACTCCGATGTCTTCTGCGCGTTTGCACTATTCTCCCCTAGGGTTATTGAGCATCATCATAAGGATGTCCTGATATTCTTGGTTGCGACGGGAACAGAAGTTTTATACATGCAGTTTGTGGTACTGTATTTCTTTCAAACTTCATCTGGAGAGCTAACCATATTGCTATGTCTTGTTGTTGCAATTGAAGATCAGCTTTCATAGCATAAGATCATTTGATTATTGTTGATTCGGGGAAAATAGATGTTTTTTTTATTAAGCCGGATGAACATAAAGAATATGTCCAGTCATATAACTACGTACGGATGCATCAACTTGAGAAGGAATGACATTGGAAATTGCATTCTAAATTTATGTCGAGATTTGAGCCTGAATATTTCCACGTTCCTACAGAATAGCTTTGGCAATCAATCTTTCCGTCTCTTTCGTTTAGCGCTTATACCTCTCAAATAACTCTTCCGCACATTCAATTGGAACTTGATTCACAACTTGTCAGGAACTTGCTTTCATAACTTTGCTCCTTATGTGTTTGTCTACTCATAGTGGGACTAATGTCTAACCCATTACATCATGAAGATTATCAGCAAAGTGTAATCGATATGACTTTCTTGGCATTGAACCTCGGCCGCATAGATGTGCAAACAAAGTAAACCATAACGTCCTTGTAACTCGTGAAAAGAAGCTCTTGTAGCGTTTGAGAAGGCGAGTAGGTTTTTTCTTGAAACAATGATAGAAGTCGATTCGTTTTAGCTAAATATTATGAGTAAACTTGGTGATGAATTGTAGTATGAGGAGTATCGTCAATTCTTGGAGTTTCTCGAATCTCCGAAGATACGAGATTAGTATGAATCTTAGGAGATCTAATTGGTGTGGGGATTGGTGAATTCCTAGTCTCCTCTACAAGTTTCCCTTTCTCCCTTCTCTTTAATTCATACACCTCATCAGTTATTTCTTCATCGTCATCTTTACTTTTCACTGGTTATAACAGTTGTAATCTCCACACTGGATAGTTCTCCTTAGTAACTTTTCTCCTTATCTTTAGTCATCTCTACTCTGGACTTTCCTTATTTATCCTGTTGCTCTTTCCTAGTGTCGGGAATATTTGGTTCATCATTGCCTAGATTGAACTATCATCAACAATATTCTTTTGTCCATCCACTATCTTTTCAATTTCTTCAGATGCCAAGTGCTCATTAACTAGTGCCACATTTTCTCTTGATTCCTGCTCCTCATGACTTTTATGCTCAGCAAGACTAACTTGTAATGTATCTTGTTAAAATAATTCTTTGCTTTTGTGAAAGTTGGCACTAGAGATGGTGGTGTAAGACGCGTGGATCTCCTTTCAGGAATACGAAGACGAATCAATGTGATCGTTCTAGAGCGCTTGACTCTGCGGCTTTCTTATCTTGGTTAGGGTGACCTGGGGCGCATAGTTGTCCTATGCGTTCATGGGTAGACTCAGTCTGGCTTCTTATTGTGACTTAAGTCAGTGGAACATCTATCCCAAATACACCTCAGCATACATTCCGATAATGCTCCCGTTTGCTTCATTTCATCAAATGTCATTCTAAGTGGGGTTTAAAATTTGCATTCCACTTTGTTTTTGTGTTTCCCGAATTAGATTTCCGTTAAAAATATTTCTTCATGATATCAATCTCATCTATGCAAGTTGTGATACATTTCCTCGATCAATCTTGAGATGTCAAAGAAAGATTAGTATGTAAAGAACTGATTAATGATCTTTGGTGTAAATCTTTGGATATGGAATCGCATACCCCCCCACCCCCCACAAACTAAAGAGCCACACGATAGATAATGTTGGATGATGAAGCGAATAGTAAAGTCCTTCTATAGTACTCTGCATAATCCACAATGAATGTATTGACAAAAGGCAATACAGCATTTGCATATCTTACAACGACGGTTGGGTCCCATTCCAGTGACACGTGTGTTAAGCATTTGGAGAAATATTTGCATAACGTTTGCCATGGCTGCAGAGACCAGTAGTCTTGAATTCAATTGTAGTCTTTAACTCCATTGTTAATCCTAATACTTTGCTTATAGGATGGAACCCATGTCAGAAAATAATTGGTCGGTGAGCATGAATGAATTATGATTAGTTGGCAGTTGCTTGTGGTAAGATGAAAGATTTGTCTGAAGTATCCAGTGTTAGAGCGACATGTTTTTGTCTTGTCGTCAGCATAAACCTGAGCCAGATACTTTGATCCATCTTCCTTCAAAGTATGGCCAGAAATGTGCATATAAAATCATGGAACGATGAAGAAGACTTGCCAATGTTGAATTTGGTAATGGAATGTTCTTGATGATATTCGTCAGAATTTTGCACTTTCTGGTAGACATTGCCACATGATCGTGATTCAACTTTCTTGTTAGCATCCATAGATATATACTCTTGTTCGGATTGGGCACAGTTTCATCTGGATGAACATCAGTCTTGCAATTGTTGCTTGTTGTGCCATGATGATTACTGAATGAATACAATTGAGAGGTTAGATAAACAAAACAATTCTTTACATTTTTGTATTTTTCCCACTCTGTTGTTTTATGTGTTCGAGGCAAATTCTTTTTGAACATATTTTTGATCAGTTTCTTTGGAATTTGTTTATGAATTTTCACAAACTCCCCCTTGAATAATGAATCTTTTTCAAAAAATCCCCCTTGAAATGAAATCATGTAAAGTACTTAGTCTGAAAATGAAGATGCCTTAATAAACTCCCCTTGAAACTATAAATTTGTTCCCAAATGTAGTATTTGTGAGAGATTCATTGTTTTTTATTTTATTCTCCAAAAGATGTATGTGAATGGAAAATTTTAAGAACTCCCCCTTAGATCATGATTTCGTATTTTCAATTTGAAAGCTTTTTATAAAAACTTAGAATCATGAAACTAAGCATGTGATCTTTTTAAATTATGTTTTTTTTAATCTGAAAAATATGTCAAATCTTTTTGGTATTTTGTGAATGGAAAGTTTTAACTTTTTCTTTTGTTTGAAAAATAATTATTTACATGTTTTTTGTATGTATGAGCTTCTATTCAAAGATTGATAACTTTGTCAGGCTTTCCAACTGAGTTGGAGTCATACATCTCATACCCAATTCGATAAACTAAATACTCAAACCGTTTCTTTTAGAAGCGCCTTAGTAGTAAATAGATCCGCAAGTTGATATTCTGTCCCGACAAAGTAAATTTCCACAGTACCCTTCTCAACATGTTCTTTAATAAAATGATACCGGATGTCAATGTGCTTAGTCTTAGAATGTTGGACCAGACTGTATGAAATAGCAATGGCACTCATGGAGTCATAATACATCGGAATCCGATTGTACTTATATCCATAGTCAAGTAGTTGAGTACGCATCCAAATTACTTGTGCACAGCATGTAGACAAGGAAACATATTCAGCCTCAGCAGTAGACATCAAAGTACAATCTTGTTTCTTTGAACTCTAACTCACGAGCTTTCCACCTAGAAATTGCAATCCTCCTGATGTGCTTTTACAATCATCTTTACATCCTGCATGGTCCGCATCTGAATAGGCAATTAGTTCAAATCCGGAATCCTTCGGATACCATAGGCCCATGTTATAGGATTGTCTCAGGTACCGAAAGATCCGTTTTACCTCTTTGAGGTGTTTGACCGTAGGACGTGCTTGATAACGAGCACATACAAAAGTAGCAAAACTAATGTCTGGTCGACTGGTTGTTAGGTACATAAGCCCTCCTATCATACGACGATAAGTCGTTTGATTAGTAGGAGTGCCTTGTAAATCAGCATCCAGCCTCTCAGTTGCCATACGTGTACTCATGGAGACACATTCATCTAGACCATGTTTCTTTTGCAACTCTTATTTGCATATTGTGATACGGTGCTTAGTGAATATGCACAGGGAGATTGATGAACTTGAAGTCCTAAGAAAGAACTTTAGTTCACCCATCATTGACATTTCAAAATTATTTTTCATTAAGTTTGCAAAACGTGTTTTGAAAATCTGGATTTTGTTTGAACCAAAAATAATGTCGTTCAACATATACTTGAACAAGTAAAATGCCTTCCCCGTGACGTCGTGTAAACAAAGTTGGGTCATTATACCTTTTAGTGAACCCGATGTTCATTAGGAATAGAAGACAATTTGTCATACATGACGAGGTGGGCCCTTGGCAATTTTTTTTTTAAAAGACCGTATAGAGCTTTTTCAACCCTGTAGACGTGTTGAAATTCTGGATCATATAAACCTTCGGTTGGCTAACCATAGACTTTCTTCTTTCAAAGGACCATTGAGAAAAGCCGTTTTGACATCCATTTGAAAGATAGTGATATTCTTATGAAGCAGCATAAGCATTTAAAACATGCCGGAACAGCCTCAAGACGAGCAACATGAGCAAATGACTCTTCAAAATCAATGCCTTCTTCCTGCTTATATCCTTTAGCCACAAGACGAGTTTTATTCTGAACCACAATATTTTTAGCATCACACTTTTCTTCCAAAGCCATTTGAGTAGCATAATATTCATTTCCTTCTGGTCGTGGAACAAGTTCCCCAAACTTGAAGTCTCTCAAATTGATTCAACTCATCTTGCATCGACTCAATCCAACTGTGGTCTGCCATTGCTTCTTTGATATTCTTTGGTTCAATAGTATTAACGGTTAATGCATACATGGCATTACTTCAGGAATCTGGTTTGTTAACCGTTGACGAGTCATGACCGGTTTGGATGGGTCACCAATAACTTGGTCTAGGAGGGATGATCTTTGTCCAAATGTTAGTTGAGGTGTTAGACTTGGTGGGAAAATTCTGCACATTTAATGGTTCTAGAGCCGTTGTAGATGACTCAATTTCCTCATGACTTGGAGGATTATATGGAACAAACTGTGCATTACCATCAAAATCAGCAGTGTCTTCTTGATTAAATTCATCAGCCTCGGTCAAAGAGATTGGAGAAGTTTGTTCGTCAGATGTAGTGACAACAGGAGGAGCCTCATGCGTGTCAACAATGATTGAAGATGTGGAAGGTGAGTCTTCATGAACTTGAGTCGGTTGTGCAGCGGAATAGATGGGTGTATCAGAAGACTTCTGCTCATAATATTCTTCAAACATTGGACCGAACAAATTATCCAAATCTTCTTTGGATGGAGTATTCATTGGTTCTGCTGATGAATTATGATTGTTGAATCGTTGAAGTTCGGGTTCTAAACAGTCGTGTTCAGAAGCCATTGCTGTGAGCTCGTCAAACTTGACATGAATGGTCTCCATTATCATTTTGGTCCGTCGGTTATAAATTCGAAAACCTATTGATGTTTCCGAATAACCAATAAACACCCCCAATGTTTGCTTTTGGTTTCATTTTTCCAAGATCATCATGGTCATTTGTTGGATAACACAATCAGCCAAACACATGAAAATAAAGCAAATGTTCGGTTTTTCGACCTGCGTATAGCTCATTTAAGGTGTTTTGTTGTATCGTGTATGGATGATTGACCGATTTTGAGTAAAACAAGCTGTAGCCACTGCTTCAGCCCAAAGAAATTCAGGTAACTTAGAAAATATAAGCATTGTGAGAGCAGCCTCAACAAGAGTATGATTACGTCTTTCAAATTACTCCAATTTTGCGAGGTGTTCGAGGCAATTGAAAATTGTTGATGATGGCCTAAATTTTTTCATAATGAGCTTTAAGAGTTGCGTTTTTTGAATTTAGTACCATTGTCATTACAAATCTTTATTATAAACTTTGGATTTGTAATTCAATTTGCTTGAGTAATGAATTCTTGATGATTCTGGAGTTTCATCTTTCGTGCGGAAGAACATAAACCTACGTTATCTATAAAAAATCGTTCCACTATCACAAGCTATATACTTCTTTCCATGTCGAAGTCTACCCTCATAGGGACCGCATAAAGCCATATGAGTAATTCCAAGTTGGATGTGTTCGTCTTGGGGTAACCAATTTAGGTGGATGAGAAGCTTTCTTGCTTTTTCCCCTTTCACAAGCAGAACAAAGGTGATCCTTTCCATATTTGAACTTTGGTAGACCGTCAACCAAGTCAGGGTCAGTCTAGTAAAGATCGTTTATGGTACCATAATTAAGATTTGTGACAGTCTTCGGGAGCCATAACCATGTCTTTTGTTGAAGTTGCTTTAGACATGAGACAAACGGGTGAAGAAGCAGCCATGTCAGTAGAAAAGAAATGGAAGATAGTATACGAAATAGATAGAATATCGTTCCACCTTTTGTGAGCAAATCATCTCTTGAGATTTCGTACGTAACATGTATTAGAACAAAAAGCACTTCTAAATCTCATCACAAATTGTCCAACCTTAAATAGAAGGTGGCTTTTCCAACATTAATCTATATGCACAAAATAGTGGATATTGACATGTATATTATCGACCATAGCCTATGATTGCTGCAAAATTATCATTTCCAAAGCGAACGGTGCCCATGAATTTCTCAATGAAATTTCTCAATAGTGACCGATCACCCGTCATATGCTTTGAACAACCGCTGTGGTGTCAACAAACCAAGAATGGATCTGAACTACTTGCAACACAATAAGAAGAGCAAAACACATTGGACAACTGGGCAATTTGACTACCCATTTCTTAACTAAAACCGATGGTTTCTCAGATGAACGAGTATTATGAACATTCAGTTTTATGCTGACAGGAGTCCAAATAACATTTGGTTGTGATTCAAACCACTTTTGCCAAATTCTACTTGTTCGAATCTTGTTCTTTATGAATGTGCTTAACGGTTTATCGCGCAAATTTGTTTTCTTTATCCTAGACGCACTAGAAACCTTATCCTTTGCTTTTGAGGCACTTTCTACATCAATCTTAGATTTGGAAACTACAGAAGTAGTATCTAGAGTCTTAGATTGTGTCTCTTTCTTAGAGAACCTAGTCTTAGGAGCTACGTAAGTAGTTTCTAAAGATTTTAGTGTTCTAGAATTAGTGGAGAAGGTTCTACGAACATTTGAACGCACATTCAATTTATGCTTTGCAAGACATTTATCATGACAAGGAATAAGCACATTTTGCATACAAGAAACACATAACAAAGTTTTTGCTTTAGATGCGGTTTTGGCAAACATCAAAATCCATTACATTCTCCTTATTCGAAATAACATTCGCCGATGTATTATCTTTTTGCTTATTTTTCCTAATATAAACTGAAACATTCTTTGCTGCTTTCTTAGAGTTGACTAAAACACTGTTCGTACACTTAAATCTTTACTCATTGGTCTTCTAACTCTAGATGTAGCATTTACTCCTGTAGAAGATAAACCACTTTTAGTCTTGTTTATTTGTGATTCTTGTGTTGTGACAACTCTGTACATTCCTGTTAATGACATTTTTTTTTTTTTTTTTTTTGTTCTGATTTACCCCTGTTTGTTTGTTAGATGAAGTCTGTAAAGTGACTGGTTTTGATACAACATGGTTTTCTTCTGTTTTGGAACATCCGTTTCTTTTGTGAAAAGCGTTGTTTGTTTAGTGGTGATTTGTGACAAAAGTAAGAGACTGAGAACCATTTTGTTTTTATCAAAAACTTAGTATTTACAGACTTACCTTTTTCAACCTTTTCCAATCTTGTCTTTAACTCAGATATGGTAGACAAAAGATCCTGATTCTCAGCACGAATAGCACCATATGCATATGTTTTCTCAGAAACATAAACAATTAATTCATCCATTTCCTTTTGAGTTTGAGACTGTGTATTTTTTATTGAATCGAAAAAAGCTTTTGATATTTAATTTTGACATTGTCGCCTCGGGGTTTTGTGCTGTTATTAAGATTGCACTTTATAAATCAAAGGGTCACGTTCTCATTCTCATGTTTCTCTAACTTTGAAATCCAAAGAGTAATCAGAGGATTTGGTTTTTATTTCCTCAATGTATGAATCCATTTATGTTTTTCTTTGTTCATGTTGTAGCTTTAAATTCAAATATCAACACTTTGCTTTTGACATCTTTTGACATCTTTTTCAAGATTTTTATTCTAGTGCAAAAACCATCTTGAATCTCAAGTGCATTTCTTTTTGACTGGTCAAGTTCATCACTTAAGATTTTATCTAGCATTCATGATTTAACAAACACACACAGCTCAACTTCATGTTGAGAGATGCTTCCAAAGTTGATATTCAACAAAATCATTTTGATTCTCTTGTCATAAAGCTCACTTTCTGTCGATCTCAAAAAACATCTTGCATTTATTTTATTATTCCCTTTGAAATAGATTACGATAAAGAATTCAAGATAAACTTCAACTCGATTAAAGAATTGGTTTTTTAACCTTGTTCTGACAAAAATCCATTGATTTGTATTTGTATCTCTGCCGGTGATGTGTAAAAAATGCTTGCTCTTTTACAGTTCTATTGTATTAGCAAAGACAGCTTTTCAAAACAAACTGTTATCTTGTCTAATTCTTTGATCAAAGGTGACTCACTTGGCATATTTTGTGATACCAAAATCTTAACTGAGGGAATAGAAGAGGATGAAAAATATTGTTGTTCGACAGAAAGCCCTTTTTGAGGAACAAAATCTTTATAAAGCGCATTTAATTTTTTATAGTTAATTGTCCAGCAATTTTGTTTATTTGCAACAGCAATTGGATCATTCATTTTTTCTGTCATTTTTTGTTGACTTTTGAAAGCATCCTCAAGAGTGTCCTCGGAATCTTTAACATTCAAAGGAATTTCTAAATTACCTACACTAGATGCAACATATAACTTTGGACACTTTAAAATTGCTTGCTTGAGTGTATAAGGATTCGGATACCCCAAACCATGTTTTAATTGTTGGTCATATACTGACAATGGTTTTGGTCCAAGCATAATGTAACAACCGTCAAATTTCAGAACATATTTAAATAATAAATTATAATTATTATTACATGTTTGTCGTTTATAAAATTTATTTATTTTTAAGCTGACTTATCAAAAACGACCAGCTAAATCACGTTTTCATTATTCGGACTCTAAAGCAATTTGATGTAAAACGACATTCCTGACAACTTTTCAGTTTTGACCGAAACCCGAAAACAGTCAGAAAGTGACTGAAATGCCCTCGCAAGATTTAGAAACGAGAAAATAATTAAATTATATTTAATTAACACTTTTTATTAAATAAAAATATTTAATAAATTAGTCATCATTTTATTCGAAAACGTTTGTCGATAACGCAAATATACGGGTTAAAAATTTATTTCTATTTTTACTTTCGGACGAGACATAATCGGGTTACCAAATAAATAACGGATATTTTTATAAATGTTATAAAAATATTTATGAAATACTATCAAGTAAATACTCATTTTTATCAGAAAAATAATTTGGAAAACAATGGCGCAAGTTTCGTATTTTGAATCATCCGTTAAGTGGCCTAAACGAGACCCGAACCAGTAATTAACAAAAGTTACGTTTTTAGTCCCTCTAGTAATATTTACATGGACTCCCCTAGACTATTACACACATGTCATCTTTGTTAAAAACACTTCACGAATTTTATTTTATAACTTTATTATATATAGATATATATATTATAATTATATATATATATATATATATATATATATTTATATATATATATATATATATATATTTTATATTTTAAATCATACTTTTTTTTCATTTTATAAAAATAAAAACACACACACAATACACCTCTTTCTCTCTCAAATATTCCGGCAGCCACCACCACCTCCGGTCATCTTCTCCGGCCAGCCGCCGTCGCCGGAAAAGTTTTCCGGCGTATTTTTCTGGCGAGTTCAAGAATGCTCCTCATGACCCGATCTACCCGATCCTCATATCCACTCGCCGCCACGCGCCTCCTGATAAGTGCTTAATTACACATATCTTTTACCTCTAAAAACGAGCTTAAATGACCAAAAACAGACAAAAAACTGCCAAATATATGTTTGTTTTGCATTTGTGTTGTGCAGGAAGTGGATATCAACAAAAAGACAGAAAACCAAGCCAAAATGACAAAACTGAGCATGGAATGGAAAAGACTGTGCAAAATCAAGGCCAAAGTCCAAAAATGCCAAAGTCAGAGTCAATAACTGAAAGAGTACTGTTGGATGCAATCTTAACCCATCTGATGGGCCGGGAAAGCCCAATAGTATGATTATGAAGACTGTGAAGACCAAATGGGCCCTCAATCAATTATAACAGCCCATTTGTGTGCAATTGACAAAGACTGTGAAGACTTTGAAGGCCCAATCCTAGCCCAGTTACAGCCAATCTCAGCCATTGTACACACAAACCCACTTCATAACCTTATTGGGCTTGTAAAAGCCCAATGGGCCCAACACAAACCAAAGCCCAATAACACAAGCCCAATAGCCCAAAACATCTTTTTTATAAAACTCAAGGACCAAAAATGTAAATTTTAAAAACTTGTTTTATAATAAAAAATGAAAAAAAAAAAATAATAAATAAAGAAAAGGGGCCAAAAATGCCAAGTTTTAAAAGTTATTTTAGAAGGAAAATGGTTTAATAAAACACAAGGACTGTTTTTGCAATTTTTCAAACTTCTTTTAGTTATAAAACAAGCAGGGACCATTCATGGTAAATTGCCAAAAATTTTTTACTCTTTTTTGTGAACACCAGAGGGGCCTAAACTTGCCACTTTCCAAACCTTTTTATAACTAAAAAACGGGCCAAAACAAAATGAAAAGAGAAGGAAAGATGGGGGGGCATTCTTGCCTCTTCCCCATTCTTTCCTTTTAAACCCTGCAACCCACCCCTGCCATAACCCACTCCCGCCAAAACCATACCACCCCAATTTCCCACTGTTTTTCTTGCAATACCACCTCCCAAGTACCTTTACAGCTCACCCCTACTCATTCCCACCTTACCCTGCCCCTATAACTCTCTCCCTGGCACAAACACTCAACCCCGAAAAACCCATCCATGGCTGAGAATGCTAGAAAGGAAACCAAGGGCTAGGATTAAGTGTGAGGCTTCCTACTCTCACAACAAACTCGTCCCAAGTCTTTTGGACCAGTATAAAAGAGCCAAGACCAAGCCGAAGCACTTACACCTTTTTTACATCTTTTTTTTACCTTTCTTAGTTTAAAATTTTGCTTAAGTTTGCTTTAAATATTATTGTACTCAGTTCTTTTTAAGATTTCATTGTATTACTTTCAGTTATTAATCAAAGTTAAGTGTTTTTGTGATATTGCATTTGTCAAAATTCAAAATATCATATAAGCCTTTTAATTCTGTTTAAACTTATGTAAGAGTGTGTTAAAGTGATTAAACCCCACTTATAATTACATGTCTAAGCTTTCCTTTCACTAAAATCAGTTAAAAAACGTTTTTTATATATTTAAGGGGGTGTTTGGTTTAGTGTTAAAATGGGTCAATATGGGTTGGTTATGGGTTGTAACCACTCAGCCAACTTTGGCTGAGTGTGTAGGCTTTATTAAGCCCTTTTAATCACAACTTTTAATTTGAAAATAAGTTTTTAAGTTGTTTCTATATTCTTTCAAAATTTGAATGAGCCAAAATGACCATAAGAGCTTAAGCTGTTGAAACAGCTTAAGCTCCTCATCTCTTGTGTTGTTTGAGTTACAAGAAGCCAAAAAGAAAGCCCCTTTGTTCTGTCCCTTTGGTTTGACCAAGTGTAAGTCAAAATGTGGCTTTGCAATTTCTTTGAAAACCCTCAAGTTTAAGCCCATTTATCAGCAGCTTTTTCTTAACCTTATTAGCTTAAATTTTGAAAATAAGCTCATTGACCACCCTTTTAAATCTGTTTGAGTTTTATCTTGGCTAATAAGCTTTTAAGTGCTTATTGCATAAGCTCAAAAAGCCCTTAAGCTCACTGTTGAACCTCCCCTGGTGCTGAGCACCAAAACTCAGCCCTGTTATCTAGCTTATTTTGTATTAAGCTCTTAGTTATTATTGCTTTTATTTATAGCTTATTAGTTGTTCTTTAAGTCCCCAAAATCTTGTAGCTTATCTAGCTTATTTAGTTAGCTTATTCTAGGCTTAAAGTTCATTCTTTTCTGTTTTCTTTTTAAACTGTCACATAGCTTAAGTCACTTTCCAGCTTATTTTAAGGCTTATTATAGCTTGCTTTAGCTTATTTAGGACTCCCCTAGCCTATTAACTGTCCCCCATAGATTTTAGCTTATTTTGTTAGCTTAAACCTCAAAGAAAAAGCAAAATAAGCTCATAAGCTTATTTAGTTTCTGTCAGCCCATAAGCTCACTTTTCTAGCTTATTAAGCCAGTAAAAAGCATAAGTGCTTTTACAAAAGTTACTCCCCTCAAGCCCCTTAACAGCTTTGCTTCTTTAGCTTTTTGCTAATAAGCACTTTGGACCCACCTTGCAATCGGGGTCCACTTCAGGGACCATTTGTGTAATTTTGTCTTTTCTAGTTAACATTGTTAGTCCCTGTGGTTAGTTAGCCTGTTACCCCGTTTGTCCTTGTGTCCTTTTCACTGTTAGTCCTTTTAGTTAACCACAGTTAGTTTATTTAATTTAATTAATATAAATTAGGTTTAAAATTAATTAGTTTAATTACTTTTTATTTAATCAGTAAAATTTGGGCATTTTTATATTTTTAGAATTGTTAACTTTTTCTTTATTTAATTTTATTTTTTCAGAATTTTTATAACTTTTATTTTTTGTCTTTTTCTATTTTCTTAGTTTTAATTAGTTTTTAATCTTTATAAATTCATAAAAAATCAGAAAATTAATAAAAAAATATTTTTCTTTTTTATAAAATTTTCTTTTGTCATTTAGTGTCTAGGAAAAATATAAAATTTATTATAGGCTTTATTTTTCTTAAATTTCAGTCTTAGACCCGTTTTTACCGGGTGCGTTTTACCGTTTCTTTTCGTTTAGCATTCATACGACCTCCGTTTTTGTTCTAGTTTTCTTTATTTTTCAAATTAAGTTAATTAGAATTTAATTTTGATTTTTAATTTAATTTAGCATCTATTTTCTTAATTTTTAATATTTAGGTTTTCCCGATACCTGATTCTGTTCCCCGTACTTTAGTATAGATTTAATTTTAGGATTTCCCTATAACTAATTTTGTTTCCCGTAGTTTTTAAGATCCCCATTTCCTATATTTGTTTCCCGTAGATTAAATTAGGTTTTATTTAATTAATTTTAGTTTTAATTATATCAGTGTTTCCATCATTCAATTTCTCATCAAACCAGGATAAATTTCAATTGCAGCCTCGTTGGGACATACGACCCGGGAATATCTCTTCCGGAATCTTTTTATCATTGATTTGATTCTTATATATTTTATTTCTAAGTAGGTCTTGACTTTTTCCCTTTGTCAAGGGTGAAGAGTTTGGATTTGCCTAGTGTTTTATATATATATACTCTCAGACGAATCAGAGCCTCAGTCAATTTTCTTTTGAGTGTATTAAAGGAATCGATACACTCTTCAGAGAAGAAAAATGGAGTCTCTTTTTCAAGCAAATGAGTCATAGGACGGGCAATTTTGTTAATCCTGAATGACATCGTCGGTTTAAAAATCGGCGTTGCCAAAGGATAACTTACGGACTCTTTGGAACAGATAGTCGGTATGAGGGCGTTAGCTATTACTTCGATTTTTGCTCTTTCAACCTACAAGTCACCCGAATTAGATTTTTGTGTCGGAGAACAATGCCTTCCTTCACCTTAAATGGTCTATCTCCCAGTTCAAAGATAAATTGTGTCTTTCACACGCTTCTAACATTTTTTCCAAATGGGATAGGCACGTAGAGAAAGAGTCCCCGTCAGACCGAAAAGTCTCCATAAATACTTCAATACTTTTTTTCACTTACATATGTCGGAAGAATGCCTCATACATCTTTGGGACGTTGAGAGCATTTGCATAGCCCAAAAGGCTTGCGACGATAGGCGGAAGGTCCGTCTTGGGCAGTTAAGGTTTGTCTTTTTCTTGATCTTTTGGGTCAATTAGGATATGATATTAACCCGAGAAGCCTTCGAGGAAACAGTAGTATTGGTTTCCTAGCTAGTCTTTGAGCATTTTGGTCCATGAAGGGCAATGGGTAGTGGTCCTTTGGCGTGGCTTCATTTTAGCTTTCTGTTTCAACAATACATACTCGCCATCCCAGTGACAATCGGTAGGAATTAGTTCTTCTAAATCATTTGTGACTGACGGTTATGCCTCCTTTCTTACGGTACAACAGTGTACCGCGGCATTTCCCAAGGGATGTCAGTGATGGCAGTAAATTCATTCCAGCGTCAAGGCTGTTGTTTATCACCTTACATTCTATGGATACGTCGTGATTTTTGGGTTGTCCCTTCTATGACTTTGAACTGTTGGTTCGTAAGTCTTCTTCCCATTGAATTTATTCTTGTGAGTACAAAATTCTGGGCTAAAACACCTTTTTATATCGGAGAAGTTTCCACGCGATGGCTCGCTTTGTGGGACTTGAGAAACTTTTGAGAAGAGCTGCCTTTTCCTATCTTTTAAGTCTTTAGCAACTTATGACAACGCAACTTGTCGTCACCTTCTAAAAATGCGTATTCAAGATGGGTGGTGGCAGTTCCCTTGAGTTCAACCTCGGGAAGGTTCATAAACGGAAGATTAACTATTTTAGCTTCACAGAGTTCTGAGTACTTTCCCTAACTCCATGTGCAGATATTGTTAATTGATTTGGGGGAGGGGGAGTGGTGGTTCACTGTTCAAAATTGCTTCTAGAAGGCAGGATGTCACTTCGTATGATAAGTTGGATCAGACTTTCAGATGAAGTTGGATCCATCTTCTAGAGCAAGAACAAATTCCGCTTCTTTTCAAATAAAGAAATCACTGTCCCCGAAAGGAGTGAGACTTTGGAGAAGCAGTAGAAACAATAGGCTCAAATATAGCGAGTGGGATTGCCATCGCGATCCCGATTGAAAAATACTTGGCGACATCTTGAGAATATCTCACAAGCCATATCAATGAATCGATTTTGTTTACCGTAATATGGTTGTAATCAGCTGTGTATCTTGAAGTTTGGTCCAGATTGAATTGTGATGGATCTTTGCCAAACACGAAAAGGGGGTAATTACCTTATAATCATCTACTCAAAGCATTGACTGGTTTTCAAGAAAACATCGCCACGAGAATTAAAGGTACTCGGGCTGTATGGTTCAAAATCAACCAACTACGAAATGTCAGCTGGAATTGGAATTTTCTCTACTATTTTACAAAGACATCTTCAGCGATACCTGATCGGTTAGTGATCGAACGGTCAGCTAGTTCCCAGTGTCATGAAGTCGGGTCAATTCTAGAAGAGATAGATGGTTTCATAAGAATAAGGCATTTGAGGATTAATGCTTCGACACCAAGATCGGCCAAGGCGTTTGGCATGTAGTAATCCCCGTAAATTAACTGGAATCAGGAAATCGGCGGGTCTACAAGTTTTCTTTGGTAACTTGTTGAGGTATAACCGCTGAACAGTTCTCATTCAAAGGATTTCATTTCCAATTCGCTCAATTTTTCTTTGTTTGCCAATTAAGGTTTTAAAGTCGAAGCAAATTTAGGCGATGCAGCATCAATGGCATCGGTAAAGCTTAATCTCGAATCAAATCTCTAAAGATTTCATACGAATTCTCAGCATTTGGCGCGTTTAGCTTTTTCTTGCGCCTTTCATCATTTCTTTGATGGAAATGGAATTGATGCTTTAGGAACTGGAGTAACAACAGGAGCAACATTGGGCTCAGGATTTGGATTACGAGACTGAATTTGAACAACAGGAGGTTGGACGTCTTCGGTGCTTCCGTTATTAGCAGGAGGCATCGTGTCCTTTGTCACCTCGGCGTCATGATTAACTGCTTTCGGTCCTTGGATGGTAACACCACTTCGGGTAGTGATACCTTTTAAATCTTCCTTTGGGTTGGTAACAGTGTTACCAGGAAGAGTTCCAGAACCGGAAGTAGAAGCTGTATTAGCAGTAACAAATTTTGAAAGCATGTCAGTCAAATTTGCCATTTGGGATTGCAGGTTTTGACCTTGGTTTTGCATGTTTCTCAACACTGCATCATTGGCTGTGACATATCTTTCAAAATCTGTTTTTGACACACCGTGTGTCTGAGGAGCAGGTCCTTGATGAGCTACTGGTTGATTGACCGGAGGTCGATAAATCTGACCTTGGTTGAAATTGTTTCCTCTGTTTTGATTGAAGTTATTTCCTCGATTGAAATTGTTTTGACTATTTGCATGAGGATTCTGAATGGGAGGAAAACCAGGAGGTCGAATTTGATTTGAGACCATCGGAGGTCGATAACCAGAATTAGCTTGGTTGAAATTGGCCGCAGCGGCCTGGGACACATACTCTTGGATATTGTCATGGTAAATGTTGCTATTAGTGGCTGGACAGTTTTGATAAGAATGACCTCCCCCACAAGTTACACAACTTTGTTCAACCGCTTTTACGGGGGCGGAAGTTGGGGTTTGGTTCTTTCTGTCAAGAATTAATGCCCGAACCATGTCTTTGAGTTCAGCAACATCAGATGAGACTGCTTGGGTGGAAGAGTTGGTACTTATTTTAGCTACAACATATTTGTTTCTTGGTTGACGTACCTTAGACTTGCTCTCGATGATTTTTAAACATTCTCGAGGCATTTTGTCCAAGAAGTTACCACCGGCAGCAGAGTTCAATGATCTGATCATTGAGTAGGCATATTAGAATGTGTCGAGTTTATGCAATTCTGAAAAACCATGATGAGGGCATCCCCTAAAAGATTCATTGAAACGATCCCAATCCTCATAAAACGTCTCATCAAATTTTTGCTGAAAATCCTCCATGATTTCCTCTTCTGATATTTGTCGTTTTAGAGGGAAGGGAAGAAGTTAGTTAATAAATTTCGAAACAAGATCAACCATGTTTTCAATCGACCGAGGGATGTTCTTTTCCAGCCATATCCGGCTGTCCCTCTTCCGGAGAGAAAACGGGAAAAGCATAAGTTTAACCGACGTATTTGGTACGTTCGGAATCTTCATTGTAGAAGTGATCTTGTTGAAATAACAGGATGTGAGCATGTGGGTCTTCTTTATCATTTCCAAAAAAATTGAGCTTGTTTTTGGACAAGGATTCCAGAAGACCATGCTTGATCTCAAAGTTATTCGCGGTGATTTCCGAAATAACTATCGCATCCTCGTACCCCTCGGTGGGTGGCTTCGAGTCAGTTGCGCCATAGTAACTAGTTGAGAGATTATCAGCCATCGTAACTATGGGAGGATTATCAGGTTTCTCAAGATTGGATGATTCAACAGAAGTTTGTCGGACTTGTGGTTGTCGACGTCTACGGGCTTGAGAACGAGTGCGCATGCACAAAAATAGAAATTTTAAAAAGAAAATTTACACTAATTTTTTGGTTTTTTAATGATTTATTCACAATTGATTTTACCGGACAATGAGATAAGACAACTTAAACCAAATAATCTACTTACTTCACGGTAACTCTCAAAAAGATAAACGCACAGGTGAGCGGAGGAGTAGGAATAGCGCGAAGCTTATTTCTCCTTTCGGGTCGTAGTTCCTCGGAACAACCCTCCTTATACCCACTTTATAGTTTGTTTAACTTTTCAAGGTGAGCCGTACGTCGTAAGAGACACAAATGGCAAGTTTTTAAATCTTTTGTTCGAGTTGGGAACCAACAAGTTCACCGGAAGTTATTATGATAATACCTCAGTTGAGAATATTATATTTTGGTATTTTACCAATTTGTGAATTTTATTGATAATTAAAGACAATGTTTTTATCTTTTTGGTTTTCTTTTTTTTTAATTTTTTAAATGATAATTATACTAAAAGAAAATGAAAATATTTTTGTACTTTTTTTTATATAAAAATATTCACAGCTTCAAACACAAATTGATTGACGTAACGATAAGTCGGATTTAACACCTCCCCGGCATCGGCGCAAAAATGACGCTTCCTGTTAATGGATCTGTGGTTGTGCAGCTGATGGTTGGTTTTTACACTAAATATATAATATATAAAATATAAAATATATATAAGTCTAAAAACAACAATCAATGAAACCGAGAAGTAGTATAGAATGTTCCCGGGTCGTTTATCCCCAACGAGGCTGGACTGGAAAATCGATACAGTCGAAGATTTGAGTTTGAAGGAGAGAATTGGTTTGAGAGTGTGGAAAAGTCAAATTAGATAATAACAAACAAAAACGTTTAAGAAAAACCTAAAAATTATGAAATTAAGCTAGAAAACGAGAGCACGAATCCCGAACAAAGGGGGAAAAACCTAAAATCTTTAAAATTAACCCTACGAAGAAATTTTTGCTAAAAAAAAAAAAATAATTTTTAAAAATTTTTTGCTTCTAAACTACTCTACGGACAAATACACCAAGAATGAAAAAGACTAGACCGAAAACGAGTGTTCTTTAGACTCAAACAGTCAAGACAACAACCGTACCCGAACCCCCCTTTCTTTAAAAAGCAAAAGAAGTTACAAAAATGACCGCTAACGAAAAGTATTATACTTTTCCTAGTTGTGGGGGGGGGGGGGGGGTAAAACAAACTATATGACAAAATAAAATTTTCTAAAAAAGAAAAATATTTTTTTGATAATTTTTATATTTTTTATGAATTATTTAAACTTTTAACGAAATTAAATTATAAAAAATATTAAATGACTACGAAAAATTCTGAAAAATTTACTAAAAATACTTTACCTTATGACAATCCTACGAAAAATAAGAAACAAAAGATTGGCTTAAAAATAAGCACGAAATAAGCTTATTACAGCTTATAAGCTTATAAGCCTAATATGACTATAAAAAACAAAGCCCTTAGTCCTTTAACGAAAAGACCCAAGGCTCAGTGGTAAGGTGTGGTGTTATAAAGGGACAGTATCGAGATCCCGGTTCCGAGTCTTGCTCACCCGGACCTCTTGTCTTTCCTCTTTTTTTTTCGAAAACTTCAAAAAGCAAAGTTGTTAAGCTCGTGTGGCTTAACAACTTTGTCTTCTACAAGTTTTTATGAAAAGCACTCAATAAGCTGAAAAATCAGCTTAAACTCGACAGAATAGCTTAAAAGGCTTAAAGGCTAAATGACTTAAGTCATTTGGCCTTGTGGTCGACAATAAGCTAGACTTAGGACTAAAATAAGCTAAAGGGAGTTAACCTAATCTAGATAAGCTAAAATAAGCTAGAAGCTAAAACTAGATAAGCTATTGAAAACAGCTTATGATGACAGAAACTAAAACAAACTTAAAGCTAAAATTTTACTAAGTCATTTGGACAAATAAGCTAGGAAAAGGCAAGTAAGCGCAACTAACTTATCTATATTAACCTAAAAAGCTTATGAGGGGCCACAGATGACTTAAAAAAAGCTTTTCAATAAGCCAGAAAAGGAAATAAGCAACCCCTCACCTAAGTCATTCAAAAACATTCAAAAGCAGGTTTTGGGCTAGAAATAAGCATCAAATAGCTTCCTAAATGATAAACTCAAGGGGCTTATACAATAGCTTATAGGCCCTTGAAATAAGCCAAAACATGGGCATAATGCACTCAAAGTGCAAGCAATAAAGCTTAACATCTCCCCTTTGCACCAGGGTAGATTAAAGCTAAACTCAAGGGTTATTTGAAACTTTTTTAAAAGCGTCAAATAACTCTAAATTCATAAACAAGCTTGATCGCTTAAGTACCCTATCTCATGGGACTTATGCACCCAATTTTTTAGCTTTTAAACAAATCATTTTAATCTTGCTGAATTTTGACAGTGAAAAAGGGTCTTTGCTTTTTAAAAACTGTCACTTGAAAAACTTGGTGATTTTTGACTCACCAAAGTCAAAAGACCAAAGGTGTTTGACACATTCTTTCCTTTAACAACTCAAAAATAGCACACATTTTGGAACACTTTAAACTCGAAACTCACGCCCAATGCTTAACGAAATAAGCACTGGTATGTTTTAAAAAACCTCACAGTTAAAAACATGTTTTATAAAACTTTTGAAAACAGTTTTCAAACTAAAAGAACCTATAAAACAGCTTAAATGAAGCTTAAAACTTAAACTTAAACTAGCTAACTTATCTCAACCCATAGACAAAAGTATTTTGACCCATTTTCAGAGCTGACCCAAACACCCCTTAAGTCTAACTGTCCCAACCTTATTGTACTTTAAAACTATTTTAAAAACTAAAACTACTAAAACCTTTTATCTACTCTTACTAATATTCATCTAATTAAGCTAAATGAACACTTAAACCTACAGCTTATTAGGAAAAATAAAGCACTTACTCTCCTAGCTTTGTTAATACTTAAATGAGACATTTTAAAAGAGAAAACTGAGATTACTCAAATTTTTTTAACTAATGAATACTTAAAACAGCAAAATAAACGAGGAAGCCGAAAATAAATTGGTTTATTGCAAAGATTTGAACAGATGAAGTCAATAAGCAAATGTTTTTAAGCTAAAATAAAATAAAGCTAAAATGAAATGTTGGAAATGAAACCTGGTTTTTGTAGAGACTCAGTCACAACCCACTCTTAGTTGAGTGAGTGGCTCAAGCATACAACTAAGAGGCACCTTGCCGTCTAACCCTTGAGCTTTAAAAAAAGCCTCAATAACTAAAATTTAGCTTATACTTCAATATAGCTTTCCAACTTTTACTCAATTGAATGCTAATGAATATATTTTGATATAAAAGAACTAAACAATTTAATGAATGAATTTTAAACAAAGTTTAACCTGAATTTTGGAGGCTTAATGAATTAGAATAAGCACATATAGCTTATGATCATGCTTATTAGGTGAAAACAGTTTAATTTTGAAAAGTAAAGCAATTAAAACTTAAAAACTTAATGTTATTACTCAAAATGGTATAGTACGAATTGAAATAACAAAGGTACAAGTGATTAAAGCTGACTTTGAAAACTTAAGAGAAAATGCTTAAAAATAAAGAAAATTACAAGCTGAAAATTAACACTCTAACTTGAACCTCTGTCTTCTTCTTCTTTTATAAGCTGGGCAGCTTCTTGGAGTGTGTGTTTTGTTGTGTAGTTGGTGGATAGCAAACCAAAAAAAATCTTGTACCCTTAATCTTCTTGAGCCGAGTCTGTATGATATGGAGATTGCCAACATGGCAAAAAGGGGGTTTAGTGGAGAAGGGTGAAGGTTTGACTCTTGGTGGATTAGGTGTTGCCATGTAAAAGAAAGGAGAAGAGTGTTTTTGGGGAGAGGTATAAAAGTAAATCATGTTTTTGGGTTTTGGGTTATTAGGCGGAAAACTAGTTAGGGGGTAAAGACAGAGTACAACAAGTTTTATGGGAGATGGCACAAAGGGTCCCACATGTTATAAGACTTTTGCATTCATCGTCCTTGTGTTGTTTATAACATTTTGGACGGGACTTGGCAAAACAATTTCCCAAAATTAAAACACTCTTTGCACCACAAGTCCTTGGTGTACAAGTTAGGGAGTTGGCAGCTTTGCCCTTGGGATATATCTTGCCCTATTGGCAGATTGCACCCTTCTTTTCTGTTTTCCTTTTTCTTCTTTTTTTTTCTCCTTATAAATATAAGTTTAGGGATACAAGTTAAGTCCTAAACTTATATTTCTTTTCTTGAAGCTTTAGGCTTCGGGGTTGACTTGGTTGAACTTTTTCATAAGGCTTGGTCTTGGATTTTTGACTTAGTCTTTCCTGCTTTTTCCATACACTCTGTTTGTGTGTCTTTGGCTTTGTTTTATCGTCCTTTTGTGAAATCCGTATACCTGCACAACACAAATCAAAACAAATAAATATTTGGCAGTTTTTGTCTTATTTTTGGGCATTTTATTTAAGTCCGATATTAATGAAAAGTATGTGTAATTAATCCCATAAGCCATAATCCCCCATACGAAGGTATTGCCGTATCCTCATGCAATGTATGAAGTAAACAAATTTCGAAAACTAAGAATCTCAATCCCCCTTCGACCAATCAACTTGAAAATGGTAGCAAAGTGTTACGTCGAAAGGAACTAAATTAATTAAATAGCTTCACAATCCCCCTTTTCAACCACTTTTTTATTTGTACACTAACAATCCCTAATGAGTTTAATAAGGATTTTTCTTTTTTCTTTCTCGACTATCCGTTTGACGTCCTTTATTATATCAAGCACTGGGATCACAGAATTGAGAAACGCCCATAAATAATCACATGTCCTGACGGATAAATGTCATCGTCCCCTATTTTTACACTATTCAAACCAAGCAATTAAACAAGATCATTTGTCAATATAAGACTAAAATGCTAAGCACTCATACTTATTACTTGTGAACTTTTAACTCCCAACATGAATATATGATTTAAATGTGTGGTACTCATTTCAACTCAACCAATGTCACTTATTTTCCATAGTCGTGCATCAAGATGATCATTACTCAAAGCAACAACTTATTATATACCTTGTAACTTGAGTTTTAAAGAACGAGTTTTTAACTGTAGAACTTTTTGCAACATCTTCATATATTATAAATCATCAAGTTCTTAAAGCTAGGAATGCGTTGCATATTTGAACACCTACCTAGGCACTCGCTCCCTATAAGGATAATCACAACCAACGACCGAGTTCTTAGTTGAAAACCCACCCTAGTTTGCTCAAGTCGTAGCGGAAATCAACATCAACACCTTCTTCCTAATATGCTAATTATAGATAAGATGTCTTAGTTTGAACCCTCACCTAAACCTCTGCTTCCTGGTGGAGAAATATCTCAACACACCAAAATCCTTAGAAGTAAAGATGTCTTAGTTTGAACCCCCACCTCGTGTTAGCCGAGTGGATATCACACCGCATCGTTTACTTGCTCCAATAATCAAATTATGCATTATTGGCATAATTTCATATTCATGCATTTTTTGCATTCAACTTCATTCTGCTTCTTGCATTTTAACTTTCCGAATTATTAATATCAAAAATCTCGCTTTAAAGAATCAAGTTACAAATTATGAAGCTTTTTCTAAAAACTTTTGATTGACTTAGTTAACAGATTTGAGCACAGATGAACAGAAAAAAATTATCATGTTGATGATTAGGCGGATTAAAAGCTAATAGAAAAAGCCACAAGTTACTCATATAAGTTTTAGAAGAATCTTGCTTACAACATAACTATATTTAAACTCTATCACTTCTTGTTCTTCACCTATTAGAAATTCAAATGATAAATTCGTGAAAGCTTAGCCTACAAGTGTATAGTTGAGCACTAGCTAGGCCACACGCCCTGAACGAGTCATAAATTATTCTTCATTCAAAACTACCCATTAGGAAAGTCCAAACGTGACAAAACACATATTTTATTTTTGAAAAATTTTTTAATTTTTTCATTTTTTTGGTAAAAAAAAAAAGAAAAACAAAAAAAAAAAAAATTTTGCAAAAATGATGGTGGTAAAAACGAGATTGCGCGTGATAACAACGACTTAGCAGCAAATTCAAATCGAAGATACCCCCCCATACTAGACTAAACAACGTCCTCGATGTTTTCAAAGGGGGTTCCTACGTAAATCTAAGGCCGTTTATAAAGTGTGCCAAAAGGATTAAACGTTAGACCGATTAATTTGGAACTGGATTATCCAAAATGAAGCTGAGGATTTGAAACCTTGTGGAATACTGCAAGTACGAGATGTCCTCATAATCCGGGAAATCCTAGAACATACAACAACGAAAGCACACCAAACATGGACAAAACACGGTAATGGAAATGTAAAGCCTCATCACAACACAAAACACCATTAGCTTAAAGAAAGAAGATAACTGTAACATGGGTTGCCGACCCACGAAGCGCCTGTTTTTGTAACCGATCACATGCCGACTCGACCCCGAATTTAATGTCCATGGGGAGCAAGGTGGAAGATAAAATCATCACACGACTTTCATTCAAGTGGTTTGGATAAACATTAATTTCATGAAAGTTTTCCACTCCGATGAATACATGCCGGCATTAAAAGAATGATCAAATGGAAATGACGGGGTCAACAAATGCATCTTCATTACCCGGTGAGAGAAGATAGAGGGACCAACGGATACTGAAGAAAACAAGAAAATCCATACAACAAAAGCGAAGAGAGGAGATTGGTCATCCTCTATTGGTACATTCACATTAGTTGTAGACATCCATTCTTACGAACCCCGGGTCAATAAAGTCAATCTCCGGATCTGGCTCAAACTTAAAAATTAGAAACATTCCAATCCGGGAGAGGCATGATGTGAGTGAGTTCATCGTTCGAACTCGCTCATTGATTAAAGTCACACCTATCGCAGATGAAACTGATCATATCGAAAGATCCAAGATAAAAACGAATCTTATTGAGAAAACAATATTATAGTGGTATTGCCACTACTCCTCTCTTTAAAATGATCGTTATCAACGTAGAAAACCTTTAAAATCAAGAAGAGATTAACAACTAGAGTGAGTATGGGACTGCCACTACAAATCCTCTTCTATATTAAAGTGGAAAGTTTTTTCATCAGATTCGGAATATAATTGATCAAAGGTGTTAGTCTTCCTCCAGAAAAACTAGGAAATGTGGAGTAGATCTTGATCACCAACATCGGTAATACGGAGCGAGATTATCTTTTAATGCTTCGATGTTTAGCATAAGAAGATTACATTCAACAATATTTCACGAAGATATCGTCTTTGATTTTTAGAAAGAATAATTGGTGTCAATCACCTCCAACATTCCGGATAACAACTCTACCACCTCTAAGCTACGATCTCATCATCGGAGGTGATGCATCGACATAAACGATGTTCTCATAAGAACGTCATCACATCAAAGTAGAATCATCGTTGTAATCGATGATTCACAAATTATCTTTGAAACTTCAAGAGAGGTAGGTTGTTACCAAAGAGGAGGCCATCATACACAACACTGTCAGGGAATACCCTCAGGCTCACTGGGATTGGGAATAAGTATCTCAACATAGACTTTTACTATCGCCGATTCCTTGCTGGCATATTGTCAAGTATGCTTTGTCCCCGCTCATACTTATGAGAGTTATCTGGGTCCTCGAGTTGTTTAAAACGGGTGTATTGCAATGGTATCGTCCTCGTCATCATCATAGCAAATGAGAATCTTCCAATATCGATCTTTAGCCGCTTGCTCTTCGTACCGCGATTCCCTTTTTCCTTCTTCCTTCTTTTATGTGCTGACCAGACCCAATCACATAAGGTAGTCATTTGTTCCATAAGCTTATTTTGAAATTGAGAAGGTCATTTTGAGTATTGAAGATTGGATGATTGACGGTATATTGCGGGGGTTGAAATTGGTCAAACAACCAGAAGAAATTATGATCATAAGCAAGAATTTGCTCATGATAATAGTCTTCATTCATTGTTTCATTGACGGTTTCATGAGGACCCCAATTTTCACAACAAATATAATTGTTTGTGGAAAACTCGGTAAGTTTGTGGAAAATAAAATCAAGTTTTGATTTGAAACACAGTCCTGATTGTAGACAAAGGGACTTGAGGTTGACAGATCGTACCGAGAATGAGAGTCGTTCCAAACGTATCTCACAAGAGTATGTTACTAAATTTTGTTGTGGAGGATGGTTTGCATCACTTGAGAATCGTTAGAAGAGACGTATTGAAAAATTTCTTGGTTTCATTTCCAAGATCGGACATATAAAAACAAACTCCTTTGTAATAACATCAACGCACATTTTTGGCATGTATACTAAGACATTGTTTGTTGCATAAAACTTTGTCAAGTTTTTAGTGGGCCATCAATGGATTGATTATTTCATGTTCCCGGAAATAGAGATAAATCAGAATTCTCGATGGCAATATAAACCCCGAAAATGAGCACGTCTTTTACCACAAGACTTACAAGTGCATTGTCGACAAAGATTCCATCGTAACGAATCGCCGGCCACTCGTGACGACAATGGTCAAAGATGTGTTGAAGGACTTTGTGGAGAACTTTCAATACCGGGGTCCCTGATTACCAACGAATGCTCTTGAGGAAGCATTAACAACGTGGTATAGTCCGTCGTGATGACCTCTGAATATCTTGAAGGTCTTTTCGAACAAATACATTTCCACATAATATGTAAAACAAAATTTAGTATAAAATTAGAGGTTTATAAATTACTAATGAGTTTAATTCCATTTCTCCCCCTTTTTACCAAATTCAAAAAAGGTTGATCGTCGAATGGTCGTAGCGAGAAAGAAATTGACGATTAAAGACTCCCCCTTGATGTATGCTCCCCCTTGTACGGGGCACCAAGGGATCGATCTTACGATAAGTAGTTTGCTACAAAACAAGCTTAGAGATACAAGTGCAAACCAACATAGCAAGACAAATATCTCATCATTATAATCTACATATTTAGAAACTTATAAATAAGGTTCATTTAAATTCATTAAGAAATCATATATTGTCACAAGGACAATATATATGATGATACAAGCATGAGATAATCATAACTAAAACACAACATATTAAAGCATCTAAGACACCATAAGTGAACATGAGTCTAAAAGTACATTAATCCTAGAAGATTCATGAGTTATAAATAAGACTAGTAAATGATTCTTGACTTCATGAGAATGACTTTTAAAGCAAAAGATTTTTAAGGTGGAGGTGGAAAATGGGTTGTCAAGGCGGTGGTTATAAGATACTCGAGATGAGTAAACATAATGTTCATTTCATCTCGAAGGTTCAAGTGGAGGTTACGATTGTGGAAACAACAAATACAAGTGGAGCCATGATAGTCATGATAGTTGTAGAAAAGAGGATGACCCATGATAGGTGGTTGCGGTTGTGATGGAGATGGTGGTGATAGAGTGCTATGAATGTGATCAAGAGGAGTAATTAGAGACAAAGAGAGTGTGATATCCAAGGAATGATGACTTTGAAGTGGTTGAGGGTTTAAAGGCCTAGGAGGGATATCTAAGATGTTTTCAATGAAAGGGTTTAATTGATGAGGAGAAGTTGGTTCATGTGAAGATGGTGGTGAGTGATTGCTGGTTTTTACACTAAATATATAATATATAATAAAATATAAAATATATATAAGTCTAAAAACAACAATCAATAAAACCGAGAAGTAGTATAGAGTGTTCCCGGGTCGTTTATCCCCAACGAGGCTGGACTGGAAAATCGATACAGTCGAAGATTTGAGTTTGAAGGAGAGAATTGAATTGAAAGTGTGGAAAAGTCAAATTAAACAATAACAAATAAAAACGTTTAAGAAAATCCTAAAAATTACGAATTTAAGCTGAAAAACGGGAGCACGAATCACTAACAAAGGGGGAAAAACCTAAAACCTTTAAAATTAACCCTACGAAGAAATTTTTGCTTCTAAACTACTCTACGGGACAAATAACGAAGAATGAAAAAGACTAGACCGAAAATGGAGTTCGTTTGACCCAAAAACGAGTCAACACAAAAAACCGCACCCGGACCGTTCTTTAAAAAATGAAAAGTTGTAAAAATGACCCTACGAAAAGTTTTATATTTTTCCTACAAACTATATGACAAAATAAAATTTTCTAAAAAAGAAAAATATTTTTTTGATAATTTTTGTATTTTTTATGAATTTTTAAAACTTTTAACTAAATTAAATTATAAAAAATATTAAACTATTTCGAAAAATTCTGAAATTTTTACAAAAAATACTTTATACTATAAAAATCCTACGAAAAATGAGAAACAAAAAATTGCTTAATGAATAAGCTTATGAGCCTAAAATGACTATAAGTATTCAAGCCCTTGGGACTTGACAGAAAGTTTCCCAAGGGGCAGCCTCGGTGCTGTGTGTGGTGTAAAAGGGGGAGTGTACCGAGTCGTACGGGTTCGCGTCTTGCTCACGGACCCCTGTCTTTCCCTCTTTTTTTTTTGAAAACTTCAAAAAAGCAAGGTGTTAAGCTCGTGGGGCCTCCTTTAACAACTTTTGTCAACTACAACTTTTTACGAAAAGCCCTGAATAAGCTTAAAAATAAGCTTAAAAGTGACAGTTTGCTTAAAGTTGGCTTAAAGCTAAGAAATGCTAAGTCTTTTTGGACACCTTGGACAAATAAGCTATGACTTGGTCTGAATAAGCCTAAAGGGGGCTAAACCTAACCTAGATAGCTAAAAAGGCTAAAAGCTTAAACTAAATAAGCTAGAAAACAGCTTAATGACAGAAGCTAAAATTGGCTTAAAAGCTAAAAAGGACTTAACTATTGGACAAATAAGCTAGGTAATGAGAAATAAGCAAACAAATCTATCTATCGTTCTATCCCACCCACCCCCCCCCCCCACCCCCTATAAAAGCACTAGAAGCAATGTGAGCTTAAAAATTAAGCTCATTAAGCCTAGAAAAGAAAAATAAGCAATCCCTACACTAAACTAAACTAAAAACAGTGAAAAGGCAAGTTGAGGCTTAAAAATAAGCTATCTAAAAAGCTTACTAAGGTCTGAAACTTAGAGGGCTTATACAAGAGCTTATAGGCTCTTGAAATAAGCCAAGAACTTGGGCTTAAGTGCTCTTAAAGGCTAAGCAAAGAGAGCTTAAAATCTCCCCTTTGCACCCAATGGGGAGACTTTATGGCTAAAACTAAGGTCATTATTGACAGCTTATTTAAAGCTGTCAAATAAGCTCAAATTGAAAAGAAAAGTAAAAACAGCTAAAATACTCTAGCTAAACAACTTGTGCACCAATTTTTGACTTTTAAAAATCATAAAAACTTGCTGAATTTTGACAGTGAAAAAGGCTTCTCAGTTTTAAAAATTTTACACTTAGAAACTTGGGCTATTTTGACTTAACAAGTCAAATGACCCAAGTGTGTTAACAGCTTGTTTTGACACACTAAATCACACTCTTTTTTTGAACCTTAACTCAAAATCACAAGTGCTTAACTAAATAAGCACTTGTGGTGTTTTAAAAATCTCACAGTTTCAAGTTAGTTTAGAAATCTTTTGAAAAACAATATTGAACCTTAAAAACTTTTGAAACAGCTTTAAATAAGCTTAAAACTTAAGCTTAAACTAACTAAATGACCTCAACCCAAACCAAGAACATTTTTGACCCGTTTTCCATGTTATCCCAAACACCCCTTAAGTTTTTGAAAAGACTTTTTAAACCTATAAAAGCTAATTTAAAACTGAAATTTTAGAAGACTAATGAGACTTAAACAATATTGAACACTAAAAAGTTAAAAAGCTCAAAGAATAAGCACTTAAATCAGAATAATAAGCTAGGACAGAATTAGCTTATTTAGACAGATTTCAAAGTAAATTGCATATAATGAAATGAAAAGCATGAAAAGGCATGAATACATTGATAAACATGAATAAGCACATAAAAACATAAATAAGCTAAAAATAAGCTAAATAAGCTTAATGCTACAGTAAAAAGCAAAGTTTGAAAGAAATTTTACCTTTGATCCTTTGTTCATAAAGGACTCTTTGAAGACCTAATTAAGCTCTAACTCCCTACCCTTAGCTTATAATTAAGCTAAAACTAAGCTGAAAACCCAATAAGCCTTCCACATTTGCTCATTCTTCCTTAGCTTTTTCAATCCAACAGTACTTTGCCTTAGAGTTTTTGAGAAAATGTTTTATAAAACAGATTATAGAATATAGGAAAAGTAAAACAAGAAACTTAGAAGCTCAATATGTAAAATTAGCTCAACTGAATTTTCATTAAAATTTTGAGTACAAGTACATAAAACACTTTAAAACTGGAAAATTCAAACTTAAAACTCTCAAAGCTATTAAAACTTACTTAAAACTACATAAAAACTCACTATAGCCAAAATGGCTTTACATTCTCTTAAATAGGGAAAATACGACTAGTCTTGTCTTCTTGTTTTCTTCCTTTGTGCTTTCTTCTAGACACACAAACACAAGTGTGTTTGTTTTGTGAGTGCAAAGAGCAAACAACCCTGGCCTTCAATCTTTCTTGGGTTTCCTTAGAAGCCATCTGAGCCATTGGTTTAGTCATGGAGAAGTGTGGGATTGCCAAATGGGATTAGGGGTTTAGTGGAGGAGGGGGGAAAGGTTTATCCATGGGGTGGTTTGGGTTGCAGGGTAAAAGAGAGGGAGTTAACCCGTGAGTTGGTCCTGGGTTTTTGGGATTCAAAAATGGCGGGAAAGGGTTTATAAAGGTTGGGGGTGACAGGGCACAAGTTTGGGGTTTTGGCAACATTAGCCCCTTATGGTGTTATGTTTGATTGCATCCATGGTCCTTGTGTTGTTATAACTTTTGGGGACTTGGCAAATTAAGTCCCCAAGAGTTATAACAACAATTGCATCACTCGTCCTTATGGCTATAAGTTAGGAGAGTTGGCAGAATTGCCCCTTGAGGTATCATTTTGACAACTTGGCAGTTTCTGCCCTTCTCTTTCTTTCTCTCTTTTCTTGTGTAAATCTTAACTTATGGCATGGAATTTCTAGTCCCTATAGTTATATTTTTTTCTTCTTTGACTTTCTTTTGACTTGACCATGTCGGTGTTGACTTTGACTTTGACCAGTTGACTTTTCTGTTGACTTTTTGACTTGATTGACTTTTCGGCTTCGATTTGGCTTTGTCTTTCACAGTCTTTTCCATTCCGAGTCCGGTTTTGTCGTTTTGGCTTTGTTTTTCGTCCTTTTCTTAGTTATCCGTTCCTGCATAATACAATTAGCAAAACAAGCATATATTTGGCATTTTAAGTCCGTTTTTGGTCATTTAAGCTCGTTTTTAAAGGTAAAAGGTATGTGTAATTAAGCACATACCAGTCATGCCTCTCTCGACCTACCTTAACTTAGGTTTAGGCGGATTAGCTCACACTAAGTTAACAGTTGCATTAGCAGATAGGACCGTGAAATATCCAAAAGGAATTGCTGAAAACGTGCTAGTAGGTATTGGTAAATTTGTTTTCCCTGTAGATTGTATAATTCTTGATATGCTCGAGGATATCAAATTGCTATTGATCCTCGAAAGACCATTTTTGTCTACCGCCCATGCTAAGATTAATGTTTTCCAAAGGAAGATTACTTTGAGGGGTGGGGAAGAGAAAATAATTTTCAAAAGTGTTAAACCTGATAGTAGTTTAATTAAGAGGGTCTACATACTAAGCTTAAGAGAAAGAATGGAACTTGATTTAGAAGCTAGGCTAATGGGAGAGACTTTAGTGTTGAATAGATCATTAGACCCTTTCTTTGGAGATTACATAGAACTAAACGATCTTAATGTACCATTAGAGCTTAGGAGAGATCAAGTTGATGATTTAATGCCCACCATTGCGTAAGATGAGGAAGTTGATGAATTTAGAGCTAGGAATGATGCTAGAATGGTTAGCAAAATTTTTAGATATCCTAGTGATTGCCACGATAAGAAGATCCGTATTTATTGTGCCCACAACTTGAAGTCTTCTTGCATGATAGGTTTTGAATTTTACACGCTAACTTTTTCCCTATCTTGTACGTAAATGTGATGTCCAAAAAGTTTTATAATTATATAAGGAAGGACAAATTAGAATACAAGGGAAACAATGTAGTTGGAGCCTTAATGAACATACCTATCTTTGTTGGAACCTTTTCTATCTTAACAGATTTTGCAGTTTTAGAAGATATGGACGCTTATCGTGATGAAGGAATGGGCGATGTTATTTTTGGTGAACCGTTTTAGAGAGAAGTTGGAATTAATGCAAAACGGTTTGAAGGAATGATTACCATTTACAATGGTAATGAAGAGGTTACTTACCAAATACTGCGGTCACATCCGAGGTTTAAACGACACACTAATGAACAATGCAACAAGATCCCGCCATTACTAAAGGTGAGTGAAGAAGATAAGATGAATGGGATCTCGCACTCGTACCAAAAGCTTAAGAGTTTCTACAAGGGGGTCTTAAACTTAGGACCCGAATATGTCTGAGATGCGAAGATGGAAGAATAGCTCACACGCGGTCACATAAGCGTACATGAGACCGAATGAAGAAGAAAGTTGGAAGGAAAAGTCTAACTTAAAGACTAGTTGAAAGAAAAGTGCTTCTCGGGAGACAACCTAGATTGTTATTTATTTTTATCGAGTCTGTCTTCCCAGACATCAATACGGCGTATTCGTTCCATACCATATGGCGTATTGAATGTCTGGACGTTATCATTCCTTTATTTTTATGCACTTTAAACATTATTGTCAGTTCTGTCAATACTGCGTATTCATGCACATGATACGGCGTATTCAACGGACTAACCCGTATTTAGATACTTTTTACAGGTTTCTCAATACGGCATATTCCAGTTTATGGATACGGCGTATTGGTCTCCTGTACAGTTTATTTAGCTTATTTAAATTAATCGTAGATACCCGAGATAGGATTTTGCATGTTTTCTATATTTTACATAGGACCTCGCTGAAAAGAAATCGACGATGTTGGTGAAGTATCTACAATCTGTAAATCTAGAAGTGTTGGAGTCTTGAAATATCAAGACGGCTGTACAACACACATCCTTGCTCATAAACTCAACTTGGAGTATCTACCGAGCAAAATATCAAGGGAGTTTCCCATTCTAATTCTTTTAATTCCCATTTTTAATGTTTTACCTATACAACGAGGACGTTGTATAATTCAAGTGGGAAGATGGGAATTAGAATGTATACTTATCATATTTTTCACACTAAAATCCTTAAATTATGCTTAATTTTTTTAAAAAAATCAAGCACACTTTTGTGAAAAGTATCTTGTTAATAACCGCACCAATAACCCTTTTACGATACTAATGAGGATTTAACCTTATCATTTCCAAAATGTTTTACCCGGAATTCACAAAAATATGAGTGTACCCTGTGATGTTGTAGACTTTAAAACTTGGCTTGGTATATCTATTCGAGACCACAATAATGAGTAGTATGGATTTAGATGGAGTAACTTGTTTAAATTGATAAATTTCTAGGATTACACCCAAAAAGCCTTTATATGTTGTTTTATTAACTAATTACACTGGTTAGTTAAATCCCCATAAAAACCTTTTGCTTACTCTCATCTTAAGAGTAAGATACCTCTAGAAAAAACTATAGAGCCAATCCTTTAGGAAAAACACCAACTGTTTGTTTCGTTACACCTTAGCCTACCCTGTTAGATTAAGTCCATTTAGCAGTTGCTAGTTTCCTAAAGTGTAAAGTAAGTATTTCCCGAGTCTTGTGTCAATTTTCTATCTTTGGTATGATTGGAAAGAAATTTGCACATTGCAAATGAGAATGTATAAAGTAGTCAAAACTCATGTATTTTTACTACCAACACAATTATTGGTACGTCCGAAGAATGAAGAATTATCGAAGGAATTATCCAGAATTATTATGATCGTGAAGATGGTGAAATTACACCGAGTTTCGTAGTTAGCATGTTAAAAAAACAAAAAAGTTAGAAAAATCGCAACAAAAAAGAGGAGGAAAGTTCGAAGATAATCGTTTCGCAAAAGCTTAAACCGAAGGAATTATATGAAGGATTGATTATTCATTGATACGTCTTATAAGTCAACGATGTAAAGTTTTGTATAAAGTGGTAGATATCGTCACTTGTCTTGTAAAAGTATGTAAAATATGGGATGATTGGGAAGTTGACCGTTACGGGAACGCCAACTTAGGTTGTTATTTTTTATCTATGATCAAGACGTGTGTAAATAGTTGTGTCTTTTTCATGGTAACGGTAGGGTAAAAGTTTCTAGCAGCTTGTGCCTTATTTGTTTTGGACTTAGTCTATTTGTTTCGTAATTTTTATTTAACAACAATTTATTTCCATTACTCTTGTATTGATTATGACATTTGAAGGCTAATACCTTTGGGTATTATCCATTATTATGAAGATCTGAATGTTTGGTTTGTTTATCTCGATTGCTTAATTTATCGTTGATTGCTTGTTTATGTTTATCAATTTATACTTGTTTATGTGCTTTTGTATGCGACCTATCATTCAACTGGATCTAGTGATACGGACCAAGTAATCTAGATGCCGGGATGGCTATCCATATAGTGATTTATTACATCTATTAGACCAATAGGATCTCGGACTAATAACCTAACTGTGCCTTTAGATGTGAGCTAGTTGGACTGGCAGGTGACCCTTGGAGAATCAACGAGTTACGTTCTTAATTAATGGTAAGATTGGTTAATGGATTAGCTGGTGTTATGAAATTTTCGTTAAGCAGTTAAGTTGGGTGAAGTCTCTATGGAGCTTAGGGTTTAACAAGATCACATGCTTTCATCCTAAGATAGATTATAATCAGCAAATAAGGATGCTTTATGCGGATACGTTAATTGTTGACCTACATTTTTTGTATCTAGGTCTTATAAAGACGTACCGCTAGTCTTAAGAATGAGATGCACTCTAAATAGTATCATTGCACTAAATTGACAAAATTTACATGTTCTGATCGGAGTTAATAATGGTTAATACAGTTTTTCTTTTATTTGGCTTGGACCGCTATTTTTCTTCTGTTAATTTGCTTGTTGATTTTTGTGTCTTAAGTTGATTTTGAGTCATAAAAAAACCCGTGCCAGTTCTCAGGCTGAAAACCACATATCCGTTAGATTTTTAGATTTAACCATAGGTTTAATATAAAATAGAATTACTTTGTTTAGATAACCAAATATTAATAAATTGTTAAATTGCTTCTCGCTCCTTAGTGATCGACACCCTTACTTACACATGAAACTCCACATTGAGACGGTTACAATGTCCGTTTAAAGTTGTTGTTTTTTGGTAAAGTCGGCAAAATATTGTTGGAAACACGAAAAGTGTCGGTCACTTCCAAAGTTGTAACAAGTCTTAGCTCGTAGTTAGTATAAGGATTAGATTAGTAATCTAGTCCGGCCCAAAGGCCCATGGGTCGATCGTAGGGCCAACTCAGCCCATGGGCGGCCATGGTAAGTATTTTATACCCTCTCCTAGTCTTGGAGAGGGTTGGTTGTTTTATTTTTAGTGTTCACTTTGTTATCCATTATCATATTTCCAATAATACCAGTCATTCCGATTCCATCCAGGTTTCTTAACAAATCCAAACCACATTCACTTTTTGTTCTAGGTTGATTCATTAGATTAATAGGGATTCTACAATTGGTATCAGAGCAATGAGTGGTGTGTTTAGATTTTTGTGATTGATTTTTGTGGTCAAAAAAAACCTTTACAAAGATCAAATTAGTGTAAAAAAATTTTTTGGCTTAATAACCTTAAAGTTTTCATTTTTATTGTTCTATAGGGTTAGTAATTACTAGTTGTACAGAATTTTTTGCTCTAAAAAATCGGTATATAAAATATGTTTTTTTGAGTTTGAAAAGTTGTGTTTGTAATAGCTAGGATGAATAGAGGGGATTTGAAATGAATTTCGAACTAGTGAATCGAACGAGATCATCGAACGAGCGGTCTTAAGTTTCAATCGAACGAGCTACGTCAGTGTCGATCGAACGAGTGGTTCTTAGTTTTGGACTCGACACGAGCGGTTTTAGTGTCAATCGGAACGTTGATATTAAGTGTCGATTCGAACGAGCGGTTTTTAGTTTGATCGATTAAACACGGAGCGGGCTTCTAGTGTCAATCGAACGAGCTACTTAAGTGTCGATCGAACGAGCGGTTTTTAGGTTTGATCGAAAGGGGGGGGTTGGTTGTGTTTTTTTTTTTTTTTTTTTTTTTTTTTTTTTTTTTTTTTTTTTGTTTTTTTTTTTTTTGTTTTTGTTTGGGTGTGTTGTGTGGTTGTGTGTTTGTTTTTTGGGGTTTTTACCCCAACCACAACCTTTTTTTTGTGTGGGGAGCGTACGCTAGTTTAATCGAACGAGCTTACTTTCGTTTTTGATCGAACGAGCCTTATCGAACGAGAGGTTCAGAAATAGCGATCGAACGAGCATTGATCGAACACGTGAAAAGTAAATTCAAAATTTAACAAATCAATTTTTAAAACTTCTTCGGTTATTTTTTGACTTGTAAATCCCGGTTTCGTGCAATCAAAACACTTGTCTTCTCGGTTTTGTCAAGAATCGTAAAATCCCGTGTAGTTTAATTCAAGACTCATCAATCACGTATCAAACACAATTTCTTTCTACCACCGAACGAACAAATTGTAATCTTTTGATATCACAATGACGTCTCTTGCTGATAAATCACTTCTCTTTGGAGGTGACAACAAACCACCGATGCTGGAAAGACACTTGTATGATTCATGGAAAAGCAGAATGGAACTTTATTGATGGAATAGACCACAAGGAAGAATGATAATGCATTTGTTTTGAAATTAGGACATTGTTTGGCCTTCAATCAATGAGGTTGGAGTAACAGCTAAAGGAATATGTTGAGCTAATCCTGCTGAAGCCAATTCAAAGCAGATTGCGACATCAAAGCATTAATATTATTCTCCAAGGTCTCTACAACTGAAATTATGCTTTTGTGATGTCAACAGCGTGTTGCAAAGGATCTTGGACTCTTAATACACGCTATTGTACATTTTGCTTGAGATATTAAACTGTATGCAAGAACATCTTGACCAACAAGACGTGAGTGCAAGTTGTATGATGAATTTGATAAGTTCACCTACAGTGAAATGAGAGCCGTTTGCTGAGTATTACTTGCGGTTTACTCTGTTACTCAATGACTGAATTTTTCAAGATGCCTTATGGAGCAGTTTCAAGAGATAAAAATAAAACACAAGTTCTTAATCACTCTTCCTTGAGATGGAGCAAATTTGTCACTGATGGGTAAATGGTAGTTATAAGATTTGCACACTACAACGTTGATCATCTTCATGCTCATCTGCAACAACCTCATGAACGTAACATGCAATTGAGTTCGGTTTTTTGATGCTGGAGCACCCTGATCCTCTTGCTTTTAGTTGATCTTCATCAGTTAACTCAGCCAGCTTTTTCAAACTCAATTACACCCTCACAACAGCTCTACATCAACAGCACACTTCACCCTATCAGTATTCTCAGTTTTTTACACCCGTATCTCGCACCAATACTCACACCTCATTTCATGTACGGATCAACAACTATGAGTTCAATCCACCGTTCACCACATCGTTTATTCTCAACAACCGTCAATCACAGTTGGTATTATGCTCCCACAACTATCTGGCTTAGCAACAACTGAGTTTCCAAACTCCGACTCAGTTAGTTGTTCCAGTATTCGCCATGATGGGGGATGATCCGGATTGATGTACTTAATCACATTGATGTATTTTTAGGACTGCTGTTGTCACATTCGGTATCTACCACTAACAATCAGCTAAGGACTTGTCAAATCCCTCGTCTAACAAGCTACCTATTTATGATGAAAAAGTGACGGTGCAACCCTGTAAGGGGAGGACAACACTTCTTATGCTGCTGGTAAACAACAAGAAAATACACACTGGTGCAAGTCTGGTAGCAACACGGAAAACCACGGATGTTAATTTGATACAATTGCAATGGGAGGGTCATATTGCAAGCAGTGCACTATGCCTAAGCGGAAAAGGGTTGTGAGACAAGGTTCAACGATAAAGTGTTGTTGGTTCAGCTCAAGCGAGTGGACAAGCTTTAATAAGAGGAAGATGATAGCATCTTGGCGATCAAGGACTCCCTGTTGTTCAAAACTCTCATTCAGTCATCACTCACAATGCGGCTTATCATAGCCGATGATTCTGGATGCATAATGACTTGATTGTGATGAACTCAATTCAGGCCAAAATTTTGCTCTCATCGGCCAATCTCTCAAGAATAGATCAGATACCTACTGAGGTACCAATATCGAGATAATCTGGAATTATGACTTATTCCATCAAAGTGAGCGATCAAGACGTCTTACTGAACAGTTAATGATGTGAAGTCAGCAGAACTGATATAATTCAGTGATAGCCTATATCATTCCTTATTCTCAGTACTCTGAAGTGAAACACACAGGACACGCACAGAATTCTACTCTTGTGCTCACAAGAGTCCTGAGATTGTCTATGTTTGACAAATAACTACCCAAGTGACGCCATTGCAACTTGTCAAAATAAGCTTTCGACTACCGAGCTTGACAGATTGAAAGAAGAGGTTAAAGAGTTGAAAGAAAAAAAAATGTTGGAAAACAGTTTTTCAGGTTCCAAAATGAACAGTTTGCAGGATGCACATATTACGCAAAATATTTTCGAACAAAGGCGCAAGAAAGGATTCTTTATGAAAACGGTTTATGAACTTAAATATATTAGTTGCAATTAGAAAGAAAACAGAAATATTGAAAGAGAAAATTGAGTTAGAAAAGAAAATAAAGCACTTTGACAACATCAAGTTAAAAGAGGTTCAATCTGCGCAAATGTTCGTGATGCTGACTAACTCCAAACGGGTTATGATCATTCCTCGAAACAAGCTATCGGTTTTGAAAACCTTTCTGCTTGAGAAAAGGATTGGGTTCCTGATTTCTGATGAAAACATATGAGCTAAGTGAAAAGAGTCGTTCAAAAATGCTTTTGAAAGCAAAAGATCCATTGATGGTCTATGAAAATTGGTTAGAGTTTTGTGTCTATATATTTTTTTATGTTTGACACCCCTGAAGAATAAAATAATTCGAGACCCATTATTATTGATTATTCTTAATAAACGATTACTACAACGATTTGTTCGACAAATGATTTATATTCTGAACATGCCTATTGGAAAGAGGGGGACTTCTGGTCCATCCCACCTTTTGTCCATCTCATTCTTCACAACCGTCATAAGTTGAGGTTCCAAGAACTTCACTTCAGGTAAGTATTGGTAAAATAACTAGCTTGAAAAAGCTTAAACGTCATCTTACTGGCTTTGATCAGGTTGTCAAAGAAAGAACCACTGCCACAGCTATCACTGAGGGCACGTGGGGTTTGACATTACAGGCGTGGTTGCGAGATGAAATCATTCCGTGTATAAAGATAATTAAAAGATATTTCAATAACTTTCACCAATACTTTTTTGAAGAGTAGCTGATGTCCAAAAAGTCTTTTATCAATTGGTAACGTGTCGAACAACATCGCTTAGATGTCTAAATCTTACGAAGTTAAAATGAATCAAGTTTTGGGTGATAATTGAACGGACTCTTGGAACAAGTCTATTGAAAGGAGATTGTACAAATGTTATGATTTGTCGGTGATATGCCAGTGGTGAATTGTGCTGAATGTCAGACGTGTCTCCGAACTTGAGATGAGCTGTGTACAAGAAAAGGATTTTGTTGATAATGAACTTATGATAAACTTTGCAAAGGTGCTTACAAATCTTGAAAAAAACATTGCAATCCACTATGGGAAGCTGATTCTCAACTTATCAAGAAAATTTTCAACAAGGAAAATAGTGTTTTAATCAAAAATGCTCCCAAGTTTTCTCAGTTGTTCGAATTAATGTGAATTGAAAGCTCTAGTCTCTAGCGAAAGACACTATCATAGCTAAGTTGAAGAAGCAAAATCCAAGTCATTAAAGGAATGGGGAGGATTGTTCAGTCAAACTGGACATGGATGAAATGGAGAACTTAAACATTGAATGGGAAACATAGTTTTAGAGGTGACAAAATTGTTACTGAGACATGAGCATTTGAAACAGACTTTATAAGCAACTTTATGATCGAATTAAGCCAAAAGTGTTCAATCAAAAGAAACAATGTGATGCGTTAATCAAATAAGTCACTATAAAGTCTGCGGAGATTTTGGATTTAAATGCAAAACTTTCAGGAACAAGGTTTGGTACATAGAGCCTTAAAACGAGTTAAGGAATACATTAAGGAAAAGCCGTTTTTAGATACAAGGAGTTCTGTGACCCCTCTGTTGACACTATCATTGGGTAAGGATAACATGGAACAATCACACCCAAGTTGTTGAAACAATAAGGACGGCTCACTCTTCGTATATTAGCATTAACACAGGAGAAGCTTGGTTACTTTAGGGATTATAGTCGAAACATGTAAAAGCAAATTATCCTCACAATCCACCTTTTTAGAGTCTGCGTTGTTAGGTACACCAAAGTTATTAAGGATTTGCTTTCACCACATAAGTAGATCATGCCCTAGCATCACAATGGGGTCTCAAAAAATGAGGCCATACCGAGGAAAAAAGGACAAGCAAGTTAGGTTTGCGAAACATCTCACACCAACAGAAAACACAAAACAGCCTCGACTTCAAACATTAGTTGTTAAAACACGTGTGTTGCATTCTACAGGGAGTAAGACATTCTACTTGTGCTAGCGGATCACAGCCTTCAGGCAATTACCAAGAATGATAGGTTTCCTATGATAATTTCTTTCTCCTTTTTCCTTCCCCCTGCAACCACCAAGTAGTAATTTGAAGAATAAAGTAGAAGCTCACCATAGGAATGTTAAGGGATCTGCGGTTGTGCAGAATCTCAAGAAACAAGATAATTCTGATTCTATATGTGTTAGCAGTAATGATTTGATTGTTCATCTGTAAACTTGTGTGTTTCCAATGCTCTCAGTGAATTTGTTGTGAATCTCGTGCTAAAATCTAAAAAGCATACATTAAGAATAAATAGTGGAACCAAAAGAAGGTGTTCACTCAGATTGGATATATTTTGGAGACCTAATGGTCGGACCTTCACTATAGTAGAATTTGAGTGCCCTTTTAACTAGGATCTCACATTCTAATGAGTGCCTTCTAGGAAGCCAATAGTTCTAGATTCTGAATCACCTTCAAACCTGTTGGTGGAAATTGGTTTATTCTCGCGGAAATCTTAGGATTCATACAAATGCTGAGTCTGTTAGCAAATACTTAAGGTTTAAAACCAATGGTTGCTAACAAACCAGGAACCCAGGTAAATCCTGGGGATCACAAAAAACCAATATCCATCTACTTCTCTGAATGAATGCGGTCGTCCAAATCGTCTCTGGTACTGGATTCCGGATTGCTCGAAGCACATGACGGGAGACTCGCTCTCAGCTCACCAATTTCGTTAGTAAATTTTTTGGGTACAGTAAATTATGAAACGACTCCAAATTGCAAAGATAATGGGTTTTGGAGACTATCAGATTGAGAATGTTACTATCTCAAGGGTTTATTACGTTGAAGGACTTGGGCATAATCTATTTTCTGTGGGACAATTCTGTGATTCCAATCTTGAAGTGGCTCCTTTTCGTAACACAGTGCTTCATTCGCAAATCTAGAAGGTGTTGACTTTATGACGGGATCGTCGAGGGGTTAATCCTTTATACTCTCTTCTATAGGAATATGATGGATCCTCTCCATTTGTCTATTGTTCAAAGGCGTCTAAAAACCAGTCTTGGTTTGACATCGTCGCCTTTTCTCCATTTGAACTTTGGTTCTTATAAATCTTTTGGCAAAGACCATTGGACTTGTACGAGGTCTCCAAAGCTCAAGAGTTTGACAAGGATCACTTTATCTGTTCCATGTGCATTAGGCAAAAGTTCTAAGAAACCACACAAAACCAATTCTGAAGACACAATCAGGGAAAACTATAACTATTTGCATATGGAAATCTTTGTGGGCCAATGGAGGTCGCAACGTAGTGTAGTGGAAAGAAAGTACTTCCTCGTTATTGTTGGATGAATACTCGATGTACTGGGTAAAATGCCTGCGATCAAAAGATGAAGCTCCAGTTTTTATAATCAATTTTTTGAAGATGATCCAGGTACGACTTAAGGAAACCGTCCGACGCATCAGAACAGATAATGGAACTGAGTTTGTTATCAGGAATTGGGTGAATATTATGAGAAGGATCTTTTTTTTTTGCTTCTCTCATGAAACGTCAGTTGCCACGCTCTCCACAGCAATACGCGTTGTTGAAAGACGAAATCGTACGCTAATTTGACGCAGCACGCACTTATGTTATTTTATGCAAAAGCTCCTTTATTTTATGGGCCGAACGGCGTTGCCAGCCTGTTATACCCAAAAATCGTTCCATGAATAAGTCGTCATCCCAGGCAAAAACATATGAGCCTTTTGCCAACAAACCCCGATTATCTTATCTACTGTGTTTGTGAACTATGTACCCAAACGAAAGATAGTTAGAATTGTGGCAAGTTTCAACCAAAGGAGTATTGGTATTTTCATTGGATATGCCCCACAAAGAAAGCTTTTCGGTTTACAACCCGAAGTTTTACAAGACGAATTATTGAAACCATTTCACGTGATTTGATGGCTGACTGCAATGGCTTCTGAACACAGCAGTTCAGGTTCCCGCTCTTCATGAAATGACTCTAGTATCAAACAGTTCAGGAACTCGTGCAAATCCTTCTCCTTCAACATCATTTGTTCCACCAAAACTAGATCTGATGGGATTTGCTTGCTGTTTCAACTGTTTGATGAGTCACCTAATGTGATGTACATGCACCAGAAGTCATTGCTCCTATTCCAGACGCCAAGTCTGCACTCGGAACATGCTGTATCAAACTGGTTCACCTTCCTCACACTACAGTTGATCTAGATGCACCTTCTCCTAGTAACTCTCATCAAACTCCAGAAACTTCCAAAAACACCCCATCTTTTCTATGATGGTTTGAAGAACTTAATCATGATTATTGAGGTTGCACACATGGTAATGATCGTACTTCGCATTCCAACTCCACGTAGTTTCTTATGATCAATCTTTATCTAGCCGTTAATTCATAAAATTGTGCATCCGATCACCAGTTTCTGGAAACACTAGCATATGGAACAAGATCACCCACTTGAGTAATATAATCGGTGCTCTTGAAGGACCAGTTTCCACACGACTCCAACTTCTATGAACAAGCCTATTTGTTACGATGATGCCTTCCTAACTTCAGGTGAACCCAAGAAACTACAAAGAAGCATTAAAACCCAAGCATTGTTGGAATTGTACGCTATGCTAGAAGGAACTCCATGAATTTGACGTCTGGTAGGTGTGGGAACTTGTTCCTCTTGACAAATGAGCATTTGTCATCTCTCTTAAGTGGATCAATAAGGTTAAACTTGATGAGTCTATTGAGTTAGGAGGTTTTTGTTTTTTTTTTTTTTATTTTTTTTTTTTTATGAAAAAATAAGGCTCGGTTGGTCGCCCGTGGTTATCGTAAGAGGAGGGGGGGGTATTGATTTTGAAGTGTCATTCGCTCGGTTGCAGATTAGAGGCTATTAGAAATTTTTTCTTGCATTTGTGCTCACATGAACATGGTCATCTACAAATGGATGTGAAGACTGCGTTTCTGAATGGTAATCTCACGAGAGAGTTATGTTAGCCAGCGGACGGATTTGTGGATCTTGACAACCAAACCCACGCTATTACCAAGTTAAGAAAGCTCTTTAAGGATGAAACAAGCTCCACGTGGCGTGGTATGATATGTTGTCTTCGTTCCTGCTATCCAATGACTTCTCCAAAGGCTCAGTGGATCCTACTCTGTTCATCCGTAGAGAAGGCAACGACCTAATTCTGGTACAAATCTATGTCGATGATATTATCTTTGCTGCCTCTACACCTGAACTGTGTGATCTATTTGCTAAAATAATGTGTTCAAAATTCCAAAGGTGTCGATGATTGGGAAAAATCTCCATTCTTCTTAGGACTTCAGATTTCTCATAAAGTCACAGACGGCATCTTCATAAAAACCATCTAAATAGTGCTCTTGAATCACTTAAAAAATATGGCTATGAAACTTGTGACCCAGTGGATACTCCCATGGTGGAGAAATCCAAACTGGATGAGGATAAAGAAGGGAAAGCTGTAGATCCATCACACTATCGTGGTATGATTGGCACCCTCCTTTATCTTACAGCCAGTAGACCTGACCTACAATTTGCTATATGCATGTGTGCCCGGTATCAGGCTCGGCCTACCGAAAAGCACTTAAATGCAGTAAAAAGGATCTTTCGGTATCTAAAAGGAACCGTACATCGGGGACTTTGGTATCCGAAGGATTCTTCCTTTGCACTAACAGCATTTGCAGATATGCGGATCATGCTCGGTTTGCCAAGATTACACGCCGTTATTGTACATCGGCAGTGTAAAAACTTTTAGGTGTAGACTTGGAGCTGGTCGTCTAAAAAAGGCCAGAAAAGCGCTAGCGAGAATCAAAGTACGAAAGCGGAATATATTGCCTTGTCTGGGTTTGTTGTTGTATCAAGTCTTTGGATGAGATCACAACTTACGGACTATGGCTTTGGATTCATTTAAATTCCAATGTACTGTGATAACAAAGCGCTAACGCCTTATGCCTGACAACAATGTTCAACATTCCCATCCAAGCATCTAGACATCGGTTTCATTTCATCAAGGAGCTGTTGAGAATGAGTGATCGAACTTACTTTGTCCCAATACGGAATATCAACTGGCTGGACATCTTCACAAAAGCTCTTGGAATCGAGAAAGAATTGAATTTCTTGCAACAAGTTGGGAATGGAGTTTTAGCGGATACTGAAACAATTGGCCAGGATGAAGTGATGAATAGTGGTGAGGTACCTATTCAATATCCTGTATTCATATGTATATATTTAAATCTCGAAAACACAAAAAAGATTTTATTTTTTATATTTTGAAAAAATCAGAAAAAACCAAAATGATTTTCTTTTATATAAAACTTTTCAAAAACAAAATACAAAATTAAAAAATGAGAAAAATTCAAAAAGAAGTTTTACAATGGCATGTCTTCTGCAATCGATAACATTTACGGTCTTAGAAATGTCATTTAACAATGATACAAGCCTGTAAATGAAGTTCGAGCAGAAGTTTCAAATGTTTTCAAAACATGCCATATGGCTTGCTATTATTTCAGATAGCAACCCGGTCATCATTTTAAAGGCAAGTATTTCAAAAAGAAATCTTGTCCTCTCAACGGGAATTTATTCTCGGGCATGGTCTACTTTATGACCATGCAAAGGCTTGTGATTACTTTGCATCACAACCCGTGCTTTCTGTATCCATAAGTGTACGTTTCAGTGCATCTATGTGATTAAATAAGAGAAATCTTATTTAACTTGGTATTTGTTGTGTTGTCACATACAAAATCATTCCATCATCTGAAAATACTTTTCAAAATACATTTGACTTCTCAAACAATGTCTACAGCTCTTTCAATAGAAAACGGGTCATTGTTTGAGGGGGAGAAAATGTCAAATTTCTTTGTCATGATCAAATGAGTTTTTTTAAAAGGGAAAAAGAATTTCAACGGTTATTTGTGTCTTATGTGTTACTTGTTTATGCCTTTAGGACTATAGGTATGAGAGATAAAACATTTAGGACTATGTGTGCTAGTTGTTTTCTTGAATATACCTTATAAAACTTAATGTGCAAAATTAATAAGATGTGTAAAACATGAAGGGCCAAATATGTCTAAAATGAAATTCGTTTTTTGTTTTTTCTTCACCATCATACTCCACCGTCACACCTCACTGTTCACTCTAACAAAATCACACACTCAAACACACACTTGATTTTTTTCGATCGAACCAATTAACAACAAGCTTCTACTCCGTTTCAAAACTAAGGTATAACTACAAACATGATTTTCATCTCCTAAACAACTCGAATCCCTTAAAAGATTGTGTGTTTTCGTCATTTTTGGATCATAACAGCCCTAATTATAAAATTAGGGTTCGTCAAATCAAAAGGTGGTGAAAACGTGTAATTGTTAGAGGGCTTTGGTTGTTTTTAGGCTTAATAAACTTATAGGTTATCCTAGCTTGATTATCTGTTATGATTTAAATGTGTTATTGAATGTTTTTGTGATCGAAACTTAGTGTAAAAAATGCAAACTAAATGTAACAAGATGATATGTTTATGAATGAAAGTGTTATGCTTGTTTAGAGTTAAAAGGTCGATATTGCACAAAAGTTAGACATCGATCAAGTATAAAACATATATGTTAATCGAACAAGTGGGTTAATATGATTATCGAACGAGCGAATACTTGTGAGGATCGATCAAGTGAAATACTTGCGAGAAACGAACGAGTGATTTGCAGTATTGATCGAACGAGTGTTGATCGAACGAGTGATGATCGAACGAGTGATGATCGACGATTAAATGTTTATGTGTTGATCGAACGAGTGGCCATATGTGATGTCGTAACGAGTGTAAGTAATGTGAGGGATCGAACGTGTATTACTCAGGACTGATCGAACGAGTGGCTTTATGTTACTGATCGAAAAAAGTGTTTATGTGATGCATCGAACGAGTGGACATAGTGTTGATCGAACGAGAGAGTTTTTTGTGTTATTTGACTCGAACGGAGCATGTTCTTTGTTGGTTCGACGAGTGTGATTTTTAAAATTGATCGAACAAGTGTCTTTTATGTGTTGTTCGAACGAGTAACTCTGAGTGAGGATTGAACAAAGGAAACACGTGAGGATCGAATGAGTGTCACTTAGACAAGATCAAACGAGTAAAGTATAGAGTTGATCGAACGAGTGACTATTAATGTCGCTCGTTCGAACGCATGAGTGTGAGGATCGAACGAGCACAAGTGCTATTCATTGAGGATCGAACGAGAAAAGTTACAACACTTAACCAATGTTCATGTCATAACACACTTAAGATCAAATTTTTCTCTAACAAAGATTAAAATTCAACAAATCTCTTAGGTTAAAATAGACTGTAAAAGCTTGATAAAACAAGGTTAACTATATTCGACTGAATTGTTAGGAAAGGTGCCTTTGTCTTACACGCTAAGTGTCTATCTAAGTAGATTGATCTTCAAAAGTGCTAAAAGTCATAAAGGTTCTCATGAATGCATAATTATGTTCTCTTATAAACTGCACTCACTCTTTCTTAAACAGACTCATGGCACTCTCGATAGCAGATCAGATTGCTCTGGACGACGCATTGGTGGCTCCTGCTGACCGACTCAAGATTGGAAAATGCAATCTTCGCTTGAGTTCGGATATCACATCCAAGGAAGCAACACTTCAAGTGGTCTATGACGTACTAAAGCTCACTCCGTTCTACAAGGCTTTCCAAGTTACTGCTGATGCTCCGGAAATATACATGCAAGAATTCTGGGCTTCTGCTTATGTTCACAATCGCTCGGTCCGATTCAAGATGAATAACAAGAAACACATCATCGGTCTTGAGCAATTCAGGGACATCCTTCAAATTTGCCCTAAAGTCGGTAATAAGAAGTTTGTTGACCCACCTCTTGAGAAGGAGATCCTCATCTTTCTTTCTGAGCTAGCCTTGGACACACTGGAGATATAAAGGGAAGCTCTCCTGCGTGAAAGTCCATAAACTGCATCAACCATGTAGATCATTATGCTGCTGTAAATCAACAAATGTTCTTTGCGGAACACCATCCATATGAACAGCCTCCGTCTCTCTCAAGCTCAAATTAATGTGTGTATATTACAACAAGAAGAACATTGATTATGCATCTTCTAATTGAGGTACTTCAATTTTTTTAAGATCAGACCAAAAGTTCGAAGAAAGGCAGTGCGATGTACTATCCTCGGTTCACCAAGATAGTCGTCAACTATGTGATGGAAAAAGATCCTTCAATTCCAAGAAGAAACAAGGTCAATTGGCACTATGCCAGAGATGATCCATTGTTTACTACCATCAATGTTATATCAAGGAATGAAGCCACTCAGTTGTACGGGGCTATCTTGCCAGTGACATTAACAAACGAGGACATCCGCAACTCTGAATCCTACAAGGAGTATTATGCTATGGCTTCAGGAACAATTCCTCCTAAGACAAAAGGAAGCAAGAAGAAAGCTAATACAGATGCAATCCCTAAACCGAAGTCTTCCACTGCCCCCAAGAAAAAGAAGTCAGGAACAGGAAAACAAAAGACTTCAGAGCTGGAGAATATTTCTGAGGCAGACTTGACAGAGGCTGAGCAACTCAAAATAGTCATCAAAAGAAGCCGTCTAGAAACTCTGTTAGCTCTCACAGCTAGTGGTTCTGGAGCAAATGAAGGAACGGGGTATTAAACCGATGGTTCCCGATGCTCCCGATTATGATTCAGAGGATGATATATCTTGGAAATCAAGCGACGATGCACAAGATGATGAGCAAGCTCAAGATGATGATGATACAAAGAGACATGAAGTCCATGAGACTACCCAGGAAGAAGAAGATGATGATGAAAATGACGATGATGAGAATGATCAAGAAGATGATGATGCTAGTGACGACGATGAGCAAGATCAAGAAGATGATGATGCTAGTGACGATGATAAGAAAGCTAAAGATGATGATGATGAAGAAATGACTAAATCAGATAATGATGGTGATGATTTTGTACATCCTAAACACACGACTCATGAAGATGAAATTATACATGAAAAGGATACTGATGAAGATGATTCTAGTATTTCATCATCAGATGAGGATGATAGTGACAATGATATTGAAGGAGCGAAGGTTACAAGTGCGAAGTCAGGTGAAAATATGTACAGAAAAGCAAATGATCAAGGTAAATGAGGCCAGACAACGGATACCAATTAACCGATCTTGATGGAAGAGATAAAAAGTAATGAAACAGAAGGTTGAAGACACTCATGTGACCCTAACATCGTTAATCCTGATGGTCAACAACAAGTTCGTCTTATCCTCTGGATCGTATCCCACATGGCTGAACCCAAATCGAGATACTGGTGTTTGATGATATGTTTTCGACAACATACTGAAGCCACTTCTCTCATAATACTCATAGTAACGAGCCATCGGAGTCCATCCTTCACAACGCCCTCAACACCGCATCCATATCGTCAATCAAAAACCACAACAACTAACCAATTAAGACAAACACGCAACCACTACACAGGCTCCATGCTAGAAAATCTCCCAAACTTTGCCTCGTTGGTATTGGCCTTTGATCATAGACTGAAAGCGTAGAAAGACACTTACACACTCATAATCAGGCAAACCAATCAATATGCTGACGCGCTCTCCTCCATTCCTGGCACTGTTGATCAATATCTAGCAAATAAGATGCAGGAAGCAGTGAACGTAGCAGTTCAATTGAAGTATGACCGATTTCGAGAAGAGTCTACTTCTGCAAATCAACAATTCTCCTTGACTCAAATGATGACGGAATGAAGAAAATCATCAAGAAAGAAGTCAAAAGGAAGTCTCCAAAATAATTCCAAAAGTCAGAAGCTATAACCGATCAACTCGAGTCTGAGGTTCTGGTGCGATCATCAAAGGAAGCCAACACATCTCATGCTGTAGCTGCAAATTTATCAGAATTAGAGCTGAAAAGAATCTTAATTGACAAGATGGAGGCCAACAACTCTATCAACAGGTCAGACATACAGAAACAGCTATACAAGGCATTAGTTGAGGCGTATGAAGCCGACCAAATCTTGTTAGATACATATGGCGATACTGTCACAATTAAAAGGCCTAGAGATGGGGCAGACGATGATGAAGAACCCTCCGCTGGAACAGACCGGGGGTCCAAGAGAAGAAGGTCAGGAAAGGAACCTGCTTCCACCAGTGCTCCAAGTGAAACGACAACCAAGACTGCAGGACAGACTACCAGTGCAGGAACTACGACTCACACGAAATCTGCTAGCCAATCCGCTCCAGTAGGGGATGCTATGCACTCTACAGATGTCTTTAAAGGACCTGCAGACCAGGAGTTCGAAACAGGTGTCCAAGATGAACAAGCCGAAGAAGAGGTTCAACATCTTCCTGACTGGTTTCAAAAACCTACAAGACAACCTTCTCCTGATCATGCATGGAATACGTCTGTTCCTGCAGTTCATGAATCTGTCCAACCTTGGATTAGCAATCTGGCACAACAGGACCCTCGAGAGTCGTTTGATGAACTAACCGATTCTACATTTGACTTCTCCGCTTTCGTGCTGAACCGGCTAAATGTTCAAACTCTGACACCTGAATTGCTAGCTGGTCCAACATTTGAGCTGATGAAAGGCACTTGCAAGAGTTTGACTGAATTGGAATATTTTTGTGAGGAGGTCTACAAAGCCACAACCGAGAAATTAGATTGGATCAACCCTGAGGGTCGTAAATATCCACATTAGTCAGTAACGAAGACTAAGGCTGCAGATTATGGACATATCAAATGGATAGAAGACTTGGTGCCTAACTCTATGTGGAGTCAAACGATAGTCAAATACGACAGATCTGCCCTATGGGGAATCTCGCATTGGGGTAAAAAGCGTCGACAGTTCTATGCATTTGCAACTTCCAGGGAATCAGCTCGGGATGTCTATTCTAAAAGACGGATAATTGCTGTCACACAGGTTGAAATTGTCGAATGGCATGATTATAAGCATCTTGATTGGATCTATGCGTTTGCAACTCAAGGAATCAGCTCGGGACGTCTATTTCAAAAGACGGATAATTACTGGTCACAAAGTTGAAATTGTCGAATGGAATGAGTATAAGCATCTTGATTGGGATAACAGTACGAAGGATGATGATGCTCTCTCCGTTCAAAGAAGGGACTTTCCCGACTAAGGATCAAGACATTGAAGATATGCTGCTTCTTCTTGTGCAAGGAAAAGTGACTAATCTAAGCGTTGAAGAACGAATTGCGTTTAATGTCTCCTTACGAATGTTTACACGAAGGGTTGTCATCCAGCATCGTGTAGAAGATCTTCAACTGGGTGTTGAAAGTTATCAGAAGAAACTTAATCTCACAAAGCCCGACACGTACAGATCAAATCTGAGAAGACGTAGACGCGTATACTCCATACTCTGATCCATTGGGGAATCATTCTACGAGAATAAAGACCAAGAAGTAACAGAATTGATGCGCATTTGGACGCACTATCAAGTTCAGCGATGGTACTCTAGATGAGTTCGTCTGCTCTAAATGATTCGCCTCAGGGTAAAGAATGAGTAGTTGCCAGAGACCTTTTGGAACATGTGACACGGCGAATGCCAGAGCCATGTCCAGGGATTGACAAGAGGCTATAGACAAGGGGGATAATGAGGAGTTGGAAAGATTTGTCGGTGGACGACCTTACGGGGGTGACCTACGGCTTTCAAAGGACCATATGATTTATCATATGATGTTCTCATCTTACAAAGGTCTATCCTCGTAAACACACTTATCTTGTGAATATGTACATTATTAGTGTAGTCTTATTGGTGAATTATAAGATGTGCTCGAGTACAAATTTTTCAAGAATTTCTCAGTAAATTCAAAACTTTCAAATAATTGTACTCGGCATCATCTTATAAACCCTCAAACATTGAGGGGGAGCAATAACATGTTCCAATCTGTTATTATGTCTTATTTTGTCCCCGAACGGTTAATCAATTGATATCCAAAATATCAAGGGATTAACATTTTGGATAAGGGGAGAAAATGTGATTAACCCGGACTTAATAAATATTGACAGAAGTGATCAAATAAAATAGACTCAATGCACTCCATACCTAGCATGTACTACGATAACGATGCACATGTTAAGGGGGAGCTTTTAGTGATGATGAAAACTCTCAAAGTGTAAAAGTTTTGATATTTATATCAAACACTTTGATTGAAATTTTCAATGTTTTTGGAAGGATTGTGAGTACATCCAAAAGACTGACCATGTTCTTAAATTTATGAAGTTATAAGGCGGTTAGGCTTAGGTTTTCAGATCCCATGATCCAGCCAGAACCGGAGGGATCTACCCAGGGATATCCACTAGTTAGTGTAGAAGTCCTTAGGTATGATTAAAAAGGAGAAAAAGTGAGAAAAGGGAATAATGCCGACTGAGATGGAGCTAACACTGGAACAAACCCAACAAGGTGTTAGTCATGAAGTCTCGGTATGCATTGAAGGGGTTGAAGAATGAAAAAGAAAAGTAAGGATAAAGGGTGAAAATAAAGAAGCCCTCCATACACTTAGGCAGAAACCGGGTCAATACATATGCTGTCAGAAACACTCAGTGTTGTCTGACATTGAAGACAGTCATGGACCCAGTGACGCTATGCACAACCCCTCCCAGCTACTCAAAGTCAGAAAGACTTTGTTTCAAAACTCACGGAGATACACTCATTTCTATTGACTTTCTCACTCCGAGTTAGTTGATATTGAAAAGGTGGCACTCAGCTCCAGCCTCCGATCACTAAAATCAAAGTGCACTATTGAGTCTAGAGCCAAAAGAGATCATCCATAAATCTCATTAGGACACTTGCCAAATTCTTCTTGCTAAGTCACACAATGTGAATTACAAGATACATTTAAGAGTCCTTCGCATTATCCTTGTGATTTTGCCAGAACATCAGAGTGAATTACAACAATTGCCAAAATTCTTCATGCAAGTGGGGAGGGTCACACAAAGATCCATATAACCACTCTCCACATCCCAGCGGACCTACCTCAAAAAACCAAGTATAAAGCGCTCGGCCCCACAGCGAGACTTAAACACATGCACGGCTGTCCCACCAGCTTGAGGTCCATATAAAACAAGGAGCTCATGGTAGGACACGTAGTGGCGAGGCTTCTATGAATAAAACTTGTGACAACAGGAAATAAACTAATGTGTGCGACAATCGAGAAAGTGAATGATCACACTAGGTATCCATGGAGAAATGGATCAACTGATTTATAATGTTGTGCCAAAATCCCAATCACCCCCCACCTGAACGGGTTACAGGGTGGGAGTGTCACAGGGCAAAACAATTAATGTACCCTGGCGAGCACCCCCGCAATGCATAAACCCACCCATTACCCCCACACCAACCGACGTTCGGCTTTCACTACACATGCACGCCCCGTTTTATTAAACCCGTACTTTAACGTGCTGTCAGCTAAGAGACCGTTTCCGATAAAGTGAGAACCTGGGCTGAAGATACGATGACACACAGCAACAAAAGTAGAAGACAAGTAAACACAATAGCTTAAAGTGTTGGTAGGAAAACCAGTACCTGCAGTGTATCCTACTCAAATATGCATCTATCATGATCACGGCTGGTATCAATCCTCACGTAAACGACAGCTGTAACACCCCCCACCCCAGTCCTGAAAGCCCACGTTCCAAAATCGTGGACCCCCTGAAATATTGCACACTGTTCTTATGCAGTCAAAGTGACATCGCAGTATGAGTAGGTTCCAGATTCCACGAGCTGGGCTCACAAGATCCACAAACACATGCTCAAATGTAGTAAGTAGGTCACCCGACATCAACAAACATAAAGTCATCAAGAAAATCCAAGAACATGGCCTATCAAGAACATTCCTCTACGCTGAACACCGCACATCTTTTTCTTCTAGAGAGTGTCAAAGAGTGTTAAAGGTTAAAAAAGAAATTCATCAAGAAAGAGCAACATTACAGCATATCAAGAATGTTTTGAGCATGTTCGAGTCCAGATGTCTCAAGTCCCACCGAGCAAGTCACTCATACTAATCAGGCGAACTGCTATAGTGTGTAGCTAGTAAGCGAGCGCTCAAGATGTTCACGAACCCTTATGGACAAGATACAAGAACAATGCCCAGATAACCAACCCCTCCGGTACCACCAGCTCCCACCACCAACAACCCATCGCTCCCTCCCAGCTACCACTCGCAACCAGCCGCCAGCATCACAGCCAGTAGAGCGGTAGGGGGCATATGCAACCCTAAACACCCAATGTCTGAGACCACCCAACGTTGTGGCTCAATAAGTCACACCCCCCGCCCCTAACCTTACACTTACACCCTTTAACCCCTACAACGTCACGACTAAAGACAACCCACTGTAGTCGTCAACTCAACTAACACAATACCCGTGCCACCTCCCCAGGTGGAGGGCGCCCACACTCATCCCATGTCGGCCAAGGACGTCAAACTACCCCACACCACTACATTTCTGCTTGTTGGAATTAAAAACATAAGATACGATGTATCACATTATGTAAACACCAAGACCAATAAATCCAACAACCACAACCACGTGACAGCCAATCCCTCCAAGGTTCACAACCTAAGACGATCCCCACCGCCCCACACACAGACAAAACATAGTAACCAGCGACCCGCCTCAACCAAACAACCACCCCGCTTACCCCACCCACCCCAAAACCCCCTCCAAGCCCCCATGCACAGCGCACAGCAACGACACACGGACATTCTCTGATACTTATCAAACACAACCAAGCACTTTACACAAGAGAACTTGCACAGAAGGAGAACAATGTGCCATAGAACGGCAAATAGCAATAAACAAACGGCCAATGTCATCATCCATGAGCATAACGCCCAACAAACTCACCACCCCCAAGCACCCTCTCTTAAACAACCAACATGATCACTCGAAATCCTTCAAGATAACTAAACGGACATCATGCCCACCTCAGCTCAACAATTGAACTTATAAGAATGAAAGCTTGAGTAACCATTTTCTTGAATTTCATTAAACATTATACCTTTGTCACTTTTTTGAGACTGTAGTTATCAACTTAATACTTCACAAACGCTTCAAGCACGAAGTACGAAATAAGCAGTAGCGGCAGTACTAGAAACAAGTACATTAGCATTTCCTAGAAGACATTATTATATATTTGGGACGTATAAGGATCGATGATGGTCTTCGCGAATCGACAAAAGAAAACTTACAACTAAACTGCACTGGACCACGATTTACCGTACCTTCCCCCGTTCCATCCAGTTGTAACTTTCACCCCCCCCACACAGTACTCCCTAGGCTTAATAACGCAAACGACTAACCCCTTAAGACACCACCCCTGAATCCCCGATAAACACGTAAAACGCACGGGTCCTTGTGATCAGATAAATTCCAAAGAATTCTCGCTTGTCACTGTTTCACACGCGGCTGCACTACAAAGCCTTCTTATTACCGGAGCGTCTCACAAAGCAGACAACATGGATAAGAGTAAATCGAGAAGTTAATCATCTTCCCCGATTAAAGCTTTTTAATATCATACATGTTCACTTTGCTTCTTGTTCAGCTTTCCTATGTCCAGATACCCTTGTGAGGCTTCCCATTGACATAAGATTGAAATATCGATTTAGAAAATCAGTCGGTGTGTCAAATTGCAAATGGTTTTTATGACACACCAACAGTTTTATCTTTTTCAAAATTCACCAATTCATAAGCTGGACTGAATCGATATCCGGTATCACAAGCTCGATCCGTATAGGATCTCACATGTTACCTACCAAGAGCTTGTTTGATGTTGGCTCAAGCAGGATTTCCATTTTCACCGTGAATACATAAGTATCACTCGGATGTTCTGGTAAAATCACAAGGATAATGCATAGGACTCTTAATATATATTTCTTATTTTTCACATTGTGTGAATTAGAAGCATAATTTTAACAAGTGTCCTAATGAGATTTATGGATGATCTCTTTTAGCTCTAGACTCAATAGTGCACTTTGGTTTTAGTGATCAGAGGCTGGAACAGACTGCCACCTTTTCAATACCAACTAACTCGGAGTGAGAAAGTTGATAGAAATGCGTGTAATCTCTGTGAGAAATGAAACTGAAATCTTTTGAGAGATTCTGAGTGGCTAGGGAGGGTTGTGCATTGCATCATTGTCAGTCTTCAATGTCAGCAATCATCTTTGTGATTCTAGACATCAAATGTATTGACCCAGTTTCTGCCTAAGTGTAAGGAGGGCTTCTATCTTTTCACCCTTTATCTTGACTTTTCTTTTTAATTCTTCAACCCCTTCAGCGCTTACCGAGACTTCATAACTATACCTATTGGGTTATGTTCCCAGTACTAGCTCCATCTCAGTCGGCACTTTTCCCTTAATCTTACTTTTACTCCTTTTTTTCATACCTAAGGACTTCTACACTATCTAGTGGAATATCCCTGGGTAGATCCCTCCGGTTCTGGCTGGATCATGGGAATGGATACCTAAACTTAACCACCTTATATACTCCAATGCAATAATTTAAATGGTCGGCTATCCCCCCCCCCCCCCCCCCACCTTTTGGTTCTTTCACATTTCAGCCATCACTTAACCATTTGCTCCCCCTTTATATGTGCATCGATTAATCGAAAGAGTTTAGCACATATAAGGGAAAGCGTACACTTGAGATCATAAAAATCACATTATTAGCCATATATTTTAATCACATTTTCTCCCCTTATCAAAAATGTCAAATCCCTTGATATTTTGATATATCAAATTGATTCAGATATTCATGGTTTCGGGGAAAAAATGTCTAATTATTAACAAGCCGATAATTGGAACATTTTAATGCTCCCCTTAAATTATGAGAATTATATGAATGTTTGATATGATAATTTTTTTTTTTTTTGAATTTTTTGAATTTAACAAGAAATTCTATAAACTTCATACCAAACATTATAATATGTTCTACTTTTAAAGTCTACACTACATATATACAAACACAAGGTTTTATAAAAATATACGAAATGACCTTATGATGATGAACACAATATGACAAAGTCATATTGTCGTATGAAGTAGCCGGAGGTCAGTTCCGTAATGCCTTCCACCAACAAACTTTTCAAGACTCCTCGTCAACCTTCTTTCTTTCAACTGCTTGCCAATCGCCTTGATCATGATATGAGCTCGTTTCTTCTCTAATGTACTCCATCTTCTCTTTGGCAGGTACTCCATTCGGATATTCTTGGTTATGTCATCCAGCGAAGTTCGAAGAACAGTTAATGTCCTATCACAGAACTTGTAATGTTCATCTGATCGCATCAACCTGTTTCTCCCATTGTTGTTGACATAAATGAATCCTTGAGGGTCTTGGTATGTGAAGAAAACTAGTAATCTTAAGATCAAACCAAGAACAAGAGTGAGATGTGGGTTGTGATGTTAGAGAGAAATAGGATGGAAAATGGATGAATGTATAAAATGAAATGTATGGAAAAATGGAACAACCAACCCTCTCCAAGACTAGGAGAGGGTGTATAAATAGCCTAACATTGGCCGGCCATGGGCCTAGTTGGGTCACCCATGGGCCTTGGGCCGGACTAGATTACTAATCTAATCATTATACTAACTACGAGCTAAGACCTGTTACAACTTGGAAGTGACCGAAGCACTTTTTCGTGTTTCCAACAATCTCCCCCTAAAGGGAGGTCAATGAATCCAATTACTAAATTTAAACCTAGCATAGCATCTTATCCTTAGATCTTTAGCTCGTACCTTGACTTTTCTCTTGTGAATATGTTGTAGTGATCATTGACTTCTTGGATTGAGCTTGTTCCTTGAACTTGTATTTGACATTGTGATCTTGAGCATCTTGAGATCATCAACCAAGCACAATCTCTACGCCATCTTGTAACTTTGCCATTTTGTGGACTTGCGACTTCTGGACCGACATGCTCATACCATTCTTGAAAAACCTTTAATGTTTGCAATCTTCTCTATGAAATTCTTTAACTTAACACTTTAGACCACTTCTAAGAAAGATGTGTGGTACAGAGTATCGAAGTCTTGAAACATGTACTTAAGCTATTCATGATGACTTTATGTGTCGATCGGAGTATGAGCATGTGGTTATGGATCTTGTGAGATCAAGCTGGAATCAGGGACACCACCAACCATTTTAAGAATAGCCCTTGCATAAAACAGTTAGCAATAAAGAGCAGGGGTACGAATATGGCTTTTTCATTCGCCCAAGTTTGGTTGGATTAACCTTCGGATCCGAGAAGGATCGACCTGTGATCAGATAAGATTCAATATAAGAAGAATCTTCCATGACAGGATTTTCCACAGCTGTAGTTAGAATCTTTCTAACACATAAGTATTAGATTCATCGTACTTAGCATGTTCTCATTATCGGAACGTCTCAAAGCAGACAGCACGATAAGAGTGAACCATGTGATGAGTTACTATCTCACCGATTGATATAGAAAATTGATTTGAAAATCAATCGGTGTTTCACTTACAAAATTGTTTTTTGTGACACACCGAGAGTGTTTATCATTTTTCAAAAATTCATTAACACCGTTGATCCAATTCCTGGAAACAAGTTGTGATTCTTATAGAAACGACACCAACCATCGTTTCTTTCCGAGTTTGTACAAGATTGATTCATAAATAATCGCACAATTTACCTACCATGAGCTTGTTTGGATGTGGGCTCCAGCAGGTATTTTCCATCTTCTTGTGAATGAATTCACTGACTCTATGATGTTCTGGAAAATCCACGAGGATAATGCGAAGGATCTCTTAAAATGTATCTTGTAATTCACATTGTGTGAATTCGCAAGTATAATTTGAACAAGTGGCCTATAGATTTTGGATTATCCTTTTGGCTCTTAGACCTACATAGTGCACTTTGAATTTTAGTGATCGAATAGGCTGGAGCTGAGTGCCACCTTTTCAATCTCAACTAACCCGAGAGAGATGAGTACAATAGAAAATGAGTGTATATTCCGTGAGTTTTGAAACAAAGTCTTTCTGACTTTGAGTGGCTATGGGAGGGTTGTGCATAGCGTCACTGGGTCCATGACTGTCATCAATGTCAGACAACACCCTGAATTGTTTTTTTGAGACAGCATACGTATTGACCCCGGTTTCTGCAAGTGTAAGGTGAGGGCTTCTTTATTTTCACCCTTTTAATCCTTACTCTTTTTTTTCAATCATCAACCCCCTTCAATGCTTACCGAGACTTCAAGACTACACCTGTTGGGTTTGTTTCCAGTGTTAGCTCCATCTCAGACGGCATTATTCCCTATTCTTACTTTATTTCCTGTTTCACCTTTTTATCATACCCTAAGAAGTACTTCTACTCTAACTTGTGGATATCCTGGGTAGATCCCTTCCGGTTCTGCTGGATCATAGGATCTGAATACCTAAGCCTAACCGCCTTATAAACTTCATAAATTTAAGAACATGGTCGGTCTTTTGGGTATTTCATCACGATCCTTCCCAAAACATTGAAAATTTCACTCAAAGTTAAACTTGTGAATATGTATATATGTAGTGTAGACTTAAAAGTAGGCATATATAGTGTTTGAGTATGAATTTTCAAGAATTTCTTGGTAAATTCAAAAACTTTCAAATTAAGATACTCAAACACCATATAATTCCCTCATAATTTGAGGGGGAGCATTAAGATGTTCCAATTATCGACTTGTTAATAATTGGATATTTTTCCCTAAAACCGTGAATATTTGAATCAATTGATATCCAAAATATTAATAGATTTGACATTTTTTATAAGGATAAAAAATGTGATTAAAATATATGGCTAATAATGTGATTTTTATGATCTCAAGTGTACGCTTCCCACATATGTGCTAAACTCTTTCAATTAATCGATGCACATATAAAGGGGGAGCAAATGGTTAAGTGATAGCTAAAATGTGGAAGTACCAAAGACCGACCATTTATATTACTGCTTTGGAGTTATAAGGTGGTTAAGTTTAGGTATCTATTCCCATGATCCAGCCATAACCGGAGGGATCTACCCAGGGATATTCCACTAGATAGTGTAGAAGTCCTTAGGTATGAAAAAAGGAGTAAAGTGAGATTAAGGGAAAAGTGCTGACTGAGATGGAGCTAGTACTAGAACAAACCCAACAAGGTACTAGTTATGAAGTATCGGTAAGCACTAAAGGGGTTAAAGAATTAAAAAGAAAAGTTAAGATAAAGGGTGAAAAGAAAGAAGCCCTCCTTACACTTAGGCGGAAACCGGGCAATACATCTGCTATGAAGAATCACAAAGATGATTGCTGACATTGAAGACTGACATCATGGACCCAGTGATGCAATGCACAACCCTCCCTGGCCAACTCAGAATCTCTCAAAATATTTCTGTTTCATTTCTCACAGAGATTACATGCATTTCTATCATCTTTCTCACTCCGAGTTAGTTGGTATTGAAAAGGTGGCAGTCTGCTCCAGCCTCTGATCACTAAAATCAAAGCGCACTATTGAGTCTAGAGCCAAAAGAGATCATCCATAAATCTTATTAGGAAACTTGTAAAAATTATGCTTGCTAATTCACACAATGTGAAATACAATAAATATGTATAAAGAGTCCTACGCATTATCCTTGTGATTTTGCTAGAACATTCGAGTGATACTTAAGTATTCACAGTGAAGATGGAAATCCTGCTTGAGCCAACATCAAACAAACTCTTGGTAGGTGACTTGTGAGATCCTATACGGATCAAACTTGTGATACTAGATATCGATTCGGTCCAGCTTATGAATTGACGAGTAAATATTGAAAAAGATACAACTGTTGGTGTGTCATAAAAACCGTTTGCATTTTGACACACCGACTGATTTTCTAAATCAATTTTCAATCTTATGTCCATGGGAAGACTCACAAAGGTATCTGGACATAGGAAAGCTAAACATGAATTGACGGCTTAATCGGGAAGATAGTAACTTACCGGTTCACTCTTACTGTGTAGTTTAATTTGAGACACCTCGGTAATGAGAACGGCTAGTGCAGCTGCAAAACCTTGTTAAGGAGATTCTTCGGAATTCTACCTGATCACAAGCAGTATTTATACTGAGTAACGGGGAACCGTGGTTGTTACAACTGTATTTGACAAAGTGATAAAGCCACTTTCATCAATATATGTTGTTTATCACTAACCCATTTATGCAGATTTCCTGACGGAGGTAGCAGCTTCCTGATGACAAGTCAAAGCCAATACCACATGCTCATACTCAACTGACATATATAAAGACATCATGAAAGCTCAAGTACATGTGTCAAGACTTCCTCTACTCTGATATCTCACGTCCTTCTTGAAGCGACGAAGTGTTAAAGTTAAAGAACTTTAAGAAAAATGCATCATTAAAGCTTTTAAGTTATCACATCAAGAACAGTATGAGCATGTTGGTTCAAAGTTACAAGATCACAATATGGCAAGATTACAAGACGATGTAAAGAGATTATGCTTGGTTGATGATCTCAAGAAGTTCAAGATCACATTCATATCAAGTCAAAGATACAAGTCAAAGCCTAAAGTCAAAGATCACTACAACATATCACAAGTTAATAATTGAAGTTAAAGACTACGAGCTCAAGACTAAAGTCAAAGCATAGTATGCTAGGTTTAAGTTTTTGTAAATTGGAGTGACCTCCCTTAGGGGGAGATTGTTAGGAATACGAAAAGTATTGGTCACTTCTAATATAGTTAGTCGTAGCTCGTAGTAAGTCGAATGGTTAAGATAGAAAGCTAACCGGGCTAAAGGCCCATGGAAAGCTACTTATGAGGCCCATGGCCGGCCATGATCCATTGTATTTATACCCTCTCCACACATGGAGAGGGTGTTGGTTATTCATTTTCTCACATAGTTAATCTAATATTCTCTTCTTTGGTTCTCTCTCTAAGTGTTCATCCAACCACCTCTTTCTCTCTCTAAAACTCTAAACAAAATCCATACTTTACGTGTTAAGATATTCTACACTATTGAATTGAACAAAGCTTTTGAACCAAAAACTTATTGGCAAGCATGTAAGGAGCAGCACTAGATTAAGGCAATGAATAAAGAAATTGAGAGCCTTACTCTGATTATGATACTTGGGCAAATACGCGATTTAACCTTATGATTAAGAAAGCTTAGCAGTAGTGAGTAAAGCTAGTAGTAAATGGGTTTTTACAATCAAATATAAATCCAATGGCGAAATATAGAGTTATAAGGCTAGGCTTGTTGCAATAGGGTTTAATCAAAAAGAAGGTATTGATTTTGATGAAACCTTTTCTCTTGTTGTTAAAATTGTCACGGTTAGATGTCTTATTAATCTTGTTGTTCAAAACAGTTGGCCTTTATATCAGCTTGATATTAACAATGCCTTTTTATATGGTGATCTTGATGAAGCCATTTATATGTCTTTACCTGATGGGTACTTCAGTCGTAGGGATAAGAGGGTTTATAGACTTAAAAAGTCTTTGTATGGTCTGAAACAGGTCCTGCAACAGTGGGAATGCTAAATTGTCAACAGGTCTTAATTGGATATGGTTATTTAGTCAGAGTAAAAAGTGATTTTTCTTTGTTTACTAAAATCCAATAGTAATGGTTTTTAGCTCTTTCTTGTCTAGTGGGATGTAATTATTGTTACTGGGAAGCAATTTACATGAAATAGAGAAGTATAAAGAGTTTCTTAAAACCAAGGTTTATGATAAAAGATCTTGGTATACTTAATTTTTTTTGGGAATTAAGTTGTGGATACAGATAATGGTATTTGCCTGTCCCAAAGAAAGTATGTTTAGATCTCCTATATGATTTTGGCTTGTCTGCCTGCAACTTTTTGCTATTCCTTCTTGAGCAAAATATGTCTATTCTACATGAGCTACTAATTATGATCCTGTGATTGATACATAACTAAATATTAGAAGTTAATTGGTATAACTTATTATCTATACATATACTTCGATCTGATATTGCTACGAAAGTTCATGTTTGAGTCATATGTATGCTTAAACATTTGAAGTATCATCCTTAGAATAGCTTCTTAAGTATAGTGATACTTTAAAGCGGCTCACCGGTAAAGGATTATCATATTACCAAATGTGTTGATACTTCTTTGAAGTATTTGTTGATCAGATTATGCTATGTGTGTTGTAACTAGGAAAGTCTCACTAGGTTTCGTATTTTTTTGAATGACTTATTAGTTTCACGGAAAAGCAAAAAACAAAACACCCTTTCTAAGTCATATGCAGAGGCTGAATATAGAGCCATATCCTCTGCAACCACAGAAACTGTTTGGATCTTTAAAATTTTACAAGATCTAAATTGGGGACATTTTTTACCTGCAAAATTTTTTTGTGACAGTCAAGCTGCAAATTAAGATTGCAGCTAATCCCATGTTTCATGAAAGGACAAAACATCTAAAAATTTATCTTCACTTTGTAATGGATAAAATCATTTCAGAAGTCATTAAAACTAAGAAAGTGTCATCTAATGCTCAAACATCAGATGTTTTAACAAAATGGTTGGATAAAAGTCAACATGACAAACTGGTTTTGAAAATGGGTATTTTTGATGTTTTTCAGGTTAGAGTTAAAGGGGGATGTTAAAATTAACTCCTAACCTGGAAATAAGTCCAGGGAGTAATATTTTCATATCTAAATCTTGTTTTGTAGTTGTGTTCTAGTTTGGTCAGCTTTTGATGGAATGAAGATTCTTCAAGGGTTGATTCTGCCAAGTCTGGGAAGTGATGTGCTAGTATATAAGCTAGGGAAACTCTGCCTCATCTCCTCTCTCTATTCTCTCGTTTTCTCTCTTTGTAAACCCTAGTTTTTGATCTTGATTCTTTGTAATAGCACTATTGATAATTAGTCAATAGGGTTATTCCAGATTAGCTGTGGTAGCCTTTATGATTCTGATTGAGATCAGTTCTTTTGATCTCTTTGGTTTAGTGATTTGATTGGTATTATTGATCTTGAATTGAGATTCAAGATCCGGTTGATTTGGTTTAATAAATTATACACTACTCACCAATGGTGAGTGGCTCACTATTCATGCCTCCAAATGTATAAAGTCACGCGTGAGTTTGTGATTGGACCGGTGTAGTGGAGGTGGTGGTATGGGCCGGAATGGGCATCATAAGTTGCATTTCTCCATGGGCCTTTAGCTCGGTTTTAGCTTTTCTATCTTAACATTTGACTTACTACGAGCTCACAGGACTAACTTATTAGAGTCGTAGACCGATTACTTTTCCGTATTCTAAACATGTCCCCTAAGGGAGGTCACTCCAATTTACAAAAAACTTAAACCTAGCATACTATGCTTTGACTTTAGTCTGAGGCTCGTAGTCTTTAACTTCAATCTTTAACTTGTGATATGTTGTAGTGATCTTTGACTTTTAGGCTTTGACTTGTATCTTTGACTTGATATGAATGTGATCTTGAACTTCTTGAGATCATCAACCAAGCATAATCTCTTTTACATCGTCTTGTAATCTTGCCATCTTGTGATCTTGTGACTTTGGACCGACATGCTCATACTGTTCTTGATGTGATAACATAAAAGCTTTAATGATGCATCTTTCTTAAAGTTCTTTAACTTTAACACTTCGTCGCTTCAAGAAGGACGTACAGTATCAGAGTAGCGGAAGTCTTAAAACATGTACTTGAGCTTTCATGATGTCTTTATATTACTGTCAGATTGAGTTTTGAGAATGTGCTATCGCGGCTTATCGGACTTGTGTGCATGGGGAAGCATGGCTACCTCCGTCAGGAAATCTGCATAAATGGGATGTTAGGGAATAATAACATACATATATTGATTGAAAGTGGCTTTATCACATTTGTCAAATACAGTTGTTACACCCGGTTCCTCGCGTTACTCAGTATAAGATACTGGCTTTTTGTTGATAGAGGTAGAACTTTCGAAGAAATCTCATTACAAGGTTTTGCTGACAAAAAAAATCTGCAATAGCCCGTTCTCATTCCGACGGTGTCTCATAAATTAAAACTACACAGTAAGAGTGATCGGTAAGTTACTATCTTTCCAGATTAAGCCTGTCAATTCAAGTTTAGCTTTCACTGTGATCCAGATACTTTGTGAGATCGATCACTCCTGGACATAAGATTGAAAAATGAACTTTAGAAATTCAGTCGGATGTGTCAAAATGCAAACGGTGTTGTATGGAATCTCACAAAGCAAGGTGTATGTTTTTCAATATTTACTCGTCAAATTCATTAGCTGAGATAACCGAATTCGTTATCTAGTATACAAGTTTGATCCAGTATAGGATCTCACAAGTCAACCTACCATGAGTGTGTGTGATGTTGGCGCAAGCTAGGATTTCACATCGTCACTGTGAATACTTATATTGTATCACTTGAATGTTCTAGCAAATGAGAGCACAAGGATTAATGTCTGTGAGGACTCCTTTTATTATTTATTGTATCTTCACATTGTGTGATTAGCATAGCATAATTTTACAAGTTTCCTAAAGTGCTATTTTGTTTTGGAAACTTACGGGACCATTTTCCAACTCACTTCTGTGCGTTACTACCACTTCCATCAGTTCTAACGAATTATAAAAATAAAGAAATCAGAAGTACATCTCATATGACAAATGTCTGTTTCTTTTTTTTTTTATTTTTCCCCTCACTATTGCCGCGATTGTGAAGATTAATTCCTACTAGTCCTGAATATGAGAGAGATATTTTCATACGCCTAGCAACATTTACATGTTATTTTTAACTAATGGCCCTGATGTGTCGTTGTGTAGGTGTTATTTAAGTATCAAGTTTTACTATTTATATTATGCCGACTATACCTAAAAACAAAACTTTAACAGGCAGTGTACCCGGTCAGATGAAGTTTCGTGGTAAGTAGGGTGTCGTCGGATCACTAAACAGAGCGAGAGCGTTAATCCTAATTCCTATCAGTCATTTTAGTTATCTAAGTTAAACACTAACACTAATGCATAAACGGGGGTGGGGGGTTTCAGCCTGAGAGACACTGCACGGTTTTGTTCTATCTAACTAAGGTTTGATGCATAGTATAGCAATAAACACCAACAAGAAGACAAGCAACCGTTTTAGAGGACACACGGTCCGAGAACTACTGTATAAGGAAAAACGTATCAACCATGATTATCCGTATAAAACACAGGTTTGTTGTATTTATGCATTATTGTCTTATCTCGATGGGCATTTCATTCCTAGACTTAAGGCGGTACTTTTTCCTAAGGGACCTTGAATCGTATAAATCTGTCCCGAATTAGGCCGTATCCAACATATATCCTCATATGTTGATTATTATCTATTCCTTAAGATCTAAGTATGGAGCTCTATAAACCCTAGCTCATGGAGACAATACCCTTAGCCTACATACGTTCTGCATCAATATATACTAGTAGTCCACCTCCACTAGTCTCCTATTGGAATGATGCAGACAGTGAGAACGGTCTCGTTCATTGTGTGCTGATATCTCCGTATACTTAAGTTCAGACTTAGAACTATCCGCGGTGTAGTCACCTAACACTATAGATGTCTGTGATTGCCCTGCTCATCCAATCCTATCCCTGTTGAGGTGCACCACACGCTATCTCTATGATCTCTGTCATATCCATCTGCTCTCATAGACTATGTTTGCTCTGTGCCAATCTTGAGCTGTTGTGCCAATACGTCCGCTCGAGAGTGATCGTAAGCTCAGACATGTGATTTGACGCTAATAGATGTTGGATGAAGAGTATCGCCTAGATTAGACCAGTTAGGATAGATAATGTGATATGTATGTGCTAAAAAGTCTCGTGTGTGAGAGAGTCCATGAAGCGCTGATAATAGTAAGTTCGATATAGGACATAAAGCCAGATCACTAATCGATACGTCTCTTTCATTAGTGATAGCAGAGTTACTTAATGATAGCAGTCTCGAGAAGATGTAAACATTCTAGGTATTCCTCGCTTAAAGACTCAGTAAGGAGGCGGGATTCTTAGAAGTGAGAGTTATTCATCGCCGAAATTTCAGTCTTCTGAGCTCTCCTTGAGTGTGCCATGTGAGAATCATACGGATGTCGTCTCTGTTTAAGTGCTTATACTGTTGATTTGAGTTACGAGAGGCAGACTCAGATTCTGAACTATTACTCTGAAAGGGTTAGTGTGCTTGAGTATCTAGCTCTGGCTAGAGTGTCTCGCTCAGATATAGCATATTGTCCTCTGTGTTTCTATCTCTACTTTATTCCTTTTTCATAGTACAGATATCTGTGAGGAGTCGTATCTTGTCTGTGACACTAGATACTCTTTAGATGGTCTCTTTACTGAATCGCGCGCACGGCTGATCCCTCTGGTTCTAGCTTGGGAATCTGTAGGGGATTAGTTGTATATCAGGAGGATTGTGAGATCTCACTCGACTGTTACGCTGCAGTCTCGATCTCTCGCAGTTTGGCGAGACTGCTGTATAGTGTAGTGGTTATGTCTGATAGGTTGTGTGTTTGCGGATGCTCTGGATTACATCGATCGCTGCATCAGTGCTCTGAGAAAGTGAGTGTCAGTTGGATACGTGCTTCCCTATTAGGGCCTTCTTGGGAGTGTATGGTGTCACTCATCGCGTGATGATAAGATTCGACAGAAGTCTATTGGTGTAGATAAGTAAGTCACTTGGATATAGAGCGTGGATCTAGCTCGAGAGAGAAGATTTCATGTGAACGGTATCGTTGTGAAAATAGTACATTATTAGCCATTATTTTAATTCACATTTTCTCTCCCCTATCAAAAATGTTAAATCTTTTCTAATATTTTGGATTTAATTGATAAAATTATATTTGCATTCGGGGAGAAAAAATGTACCAATTAAAAAAAAGCTGATTATTGGAACATCTTTAATGCTTCTCCTCTAAACTTATGAGGGTATTATATGGTGTTTTGATTAGTTAATTTGAAAAATTTTGAATTTTACTATGAAATTCTTGAAAATTCATTCAAAACTATATATGCCTAATTTCTAAAGTCTTACACTAAATATATACATTACTTGTCACAAGTTTATAAAACTTATAGAGAGAAAATAGACCTTATGATTGTAGACATGTGCGCTGGGACAGAGTTAGAGACGCCTAGTTGATAGATGCGGATTATAGTGTGTTGGTGAAGATCGTATGAGCGACTGAGACGCGCGGTCTCGCATTAGTGCTCTTTGTCACTGGATGGCTACGACTCACTCACGAGATCAGGAGAAGCTAGAGAATTTGAGAGGTTCCTCTCATCAATCGATCCTTCTTTCCTTGCACTCCGACAGTGTCTTGATGTGACGCGCTGTGTTCATCGAGTGTGGTTACGCGCGGCGCTATTCCTTCGATGTGCTTCATGGCTCACTCGCGAGTCGTTGTATGTCGTGTTGAGACTGTCTTGTTGTTATATCGTGTCTCCTGTGTCGTATGTCAGATGTAGGCTGTGTGTTGCTTGTCGAGATCGATGAAGTTCTCGATCTGTTCTTCGAATCCTCAGTTAATGTTATGCTCATCTCTCGCTCATAATAGAGCTTGTGTGTAGTTTAGTTATGTAATGCTCGCGTTCTACATGTGCATCGCGCGCGCTGATGATCCAGAGCAAACTAGCGTGGTCCTCTTGCTATGTATGTATCATCGCTAGGTGAGGAGAGCGCTGCTAAGAGAGGACAGTGTGTCATTGAGGTTGTTCTGCGCTACATGATGTGATTGAGGAACGCTTGGTGTAGTTGTCTGAGTATTTGACGATGAGTGAGAGTGTGCTTGAAGTGTAGACGTGTGAATTGGACTTCAGTCAATTATCACCGCTCTCGCTCGGATACTCTCGTGATCTGTAGATAAGTCTAGTCAGCACCTGTGGCTATGTGAGTTATGTAGTAAGACGCGTATCTCTCTAAAGTGTAGAAGTGTCGGATTGCTCTCAGTGTAATCACTGATTCAAGATACGAACTATCTCTTTACGATGAGATATTTGAGTAAAGCCTACGCATTCTCTAGACATAACTAACTAAGGCAGCTGTAACCACTAGTCACTAATAGATCTAGTCGTGTCTGATAGTTATCTAGGACGTGTGGAAAGTGCAGCTTCACACTCGTATGTCTGTGATATTGTCTCGATTTGGTAGTTTCTGGCTTAGTGAAGTTGATCTTCATTTGGTAAATTTTGACTCCGGGTTGAAAATCTTCGACTCGCTTTTGAATAACCAAACTTCTGGTGAACATTCTTAATGCTATTGCGAAGTCAGAAATGTCATGGCTAGAGAGATTTGTAATCTAATTTGGAACAACAAGGAGAAGCATGTCTTCGATGTCATTGATACGAAGACGTGGAAAGTCACCTTCCTTGAATCTATAAAGGTCGTTATCGACTCTTCTTACCACAATCTCTTGCAGATACCCATACCCATGTTTCCTAATTACCTCGACCTGAGGTACTGCCAGAATACATTTTGTAAAATATACATCATGTCTTGATTGCAGGCCTCGTGCATATGCATAGAAGGTCTTACGTTGTTCTCTCCAATGAGAAATACCTCATAGTGCATGTTTATCATAGGCGACTTTAACAGGAACCCATATATTTAGAACCATGTCTTCAATGCCTGGAAGATCAAATTGAGCAGCCTTTGTCTTTGTGAGAGAAGTCGTGTAGGTCATAGTCGAATACCTCCTTGCAGATACTTGAGATCGTTGTTGAAGAAGTAAACAACATGTACTTTTTGACAATTTCTACTCATAACTAAAGGTAGGAGTTTGGTAAGATCAAATGGATAATCATCGCCTTCTGGATTTTCCAAATCAAGTTTTTCTGAAAGAGACTTGTAACATTCTTCAAAATCATATTCCAACTCAGCATAATTGGAATGTATGCCTTTGAGAAGTTTGAACGCTAGTCCTAACAATGTTTCTTAGGTAAGATTGTTGATTTTCAGGCCATTCATGATGAATGCAAAGAAGTCTATTGGAGTGCTCATGAATTCATCAAAGGTTTTTGACGGTTTTTAACAAACGATGCAAGAGTCATTAACCAGCTTTGATTTTGTCCTTGTTGTGGAGACTTGTCAATATTCTAATCAGGATCAGTAGGTTCTTGAGGTTGTGTAGGTTTGGTGAACCAGTCACGTTTAGATGCAACCTTCTCCTTGGGTTCTTCATCATCCTTACCCAAATTCTCCTCTTGATCTTGTGGCATATCCGAATCTGCAACCTCAAACTCTGGTTCCTCTGATTGAATAGACTTTCCAGAAGATTTTGATTGATACTTGTCGCCTTCGGATGATCCAGACTATGATTCTTTAGCTTTAGGACCTGTTTCTGGTGTTGCATCCTTGCTAGTCTTCCTCTTTTTCAAACCTCGGTCTAATCCAGCGGAAGGGTCTTCATCTTTATCTTTGCCTTTTCGCACTTAGCTTATTGCTTGCCCTCAAGCAATCAAAGCGAAAAATAAAATCATTTATCGTGACGCGGAGAAAATTTAGATTTTATAAGAGTTTGCATATTAGGTAACTTTTCAGCAAAGACGAAATTTAACGACAGCACACTCACATAGGATAGTGTTTGTGATTTAATTTACTCAGCCACTCAGATAGAGTATATTTTTGTGAAAACACTCAATTTGCACAAACATAATCTAGACAGGTACCATAGGCTTGTACTTAACACATAAACCTGACCAAAGGGCGGAACTTGATACTGGAGCAGATACAATCTTCACGTGCCGAAACATAAGCTTTTATTTCTTTTGAACTACTATATATATATATATATATATATATATATATATAATATATATATATATAATATATATATATATAATATACATATATATATATATATGAGATATGAGATTACTAGGATCATGATAACCAAGGCTTGGCACAGAGCTTCTTTATTTAAATTAGGTATTTTGGTAACTTAGCACCAAAGGGAGTGCTTTCAAGAACATGGACTTGCGGAATCTTTTACATACAATTAGACTTTGGTCTAGTAAATGATGATTAAACACAAGTTCTAGAGCTTCTAAATTTCTGGCTCTCTCAAATATAATTATCAACCAATACCAATGTTCCAGAAAAGGCGACAAAGACCATACGTATACATCCGTAACGACGGAATAGACACATATGACTGCATTCAAACCTTAACTCGAACAAGCTAAAGGCATCAATTATCTTGGGTATCAAAGGTGGATACCCGGATATTCTAAAGGCTTAGAATTCTCACAATTTAGTAGAGTAGGTTGTGCTAGCTATAATGTCAATCCGGTTAGACTTGCCTTACTAAGAACATTTTTTATACTTTGAAAGCATACATATATTAAGATTTTTCATAAAATATTAGTTGGAAAAAAAATTGACAGGGCAAATATGGAGAGATATGATTAATTTTTTCTATTTGGCTCACCTCCACACTTAAGTTGAACATTGCTCTCAATGTGATAACTGATAATAGAGATAGAATAGGGAAAATTAAAAGAAAATGGTACTTCTCTTGGCAGAGAAAAATGTATAGCTACGAGAGAGCTATTCATGAGCATACTTCATAATTTTCCATATCTTTAAGCTAAAGTACCTGCATAAAAGTAAACAAAAAGCACACAAAAAGAAAAGAAATTTTTTTAGAAAATAAATAAGGGGTATTAGTAGAAGAATTAAGGAGGGACTCCTCCACACTTAAGTGAAGCACGAGTTGCCTCCCGAGAAGCGTTTATTTTTTAAGAGAGTCTTTAGCTAGACTCGTACTTCTGGAGTCATTCTTTTGGGAAAAAGGGAGTTACTGCTTCCCTTGGGTCATTATCTTCTTCATGATATGGTTTAAGTCGATGGCCATTGACAATAAATGTTTTTCCATCTTTTCCATAGAGTTCAACATATCCGGATGGATATTGATGTTTTACTACGTATGGTCCTAGCCAACGGGATCTGAATTTTGGCTGTTTAAATTTATATTTTGAGTGAAAAAGCAGAACCTTGTTTCCATGTTTAAATTCTTTTCTCATTCTTAAGTTTTCTATCGTGCCAGACTTTGGTTCTTGCCTTGTATAGACGAGAGTTTTCATAGGCTTGGTGTCTAAGTTCGTCTAACTAGTGTAACTGAAACATTCGTTTTTCACCAGCAGCGATGAGATCAGGATTACAATTCTTCAGGGCCCAGTATGCACGGT
>BQNB010007925.1:74362-91807 GCA_026074375.1 Tanacetum coccineum | reverse complement strand
ACTTGTGTTTTGTGCCCTGAAGTAGCACCCCAATGTTACCATTCCGCTGCGTTGTCTTGATTTTTGGGGGTGTTACACAAGTGTATGTGTTTATCCTTGTATTCATTGTCTAAGCATTTTCCATGTATAGCTACTTGCAAGAAATAGATCAATATAGAGAGACGATGTATGTCTTTATTCAAACATATGATAAAATTTTGATTGCGTTTTTGGATTGAATGATGAGTGGTGATGTGAATTTCCTTTCTATTGCTGGCGGAGCATAGAGAAAAAACATTGCATGAAACTTAATCTCAGCTATCGAAATGTTCTTCATATTCAGCCCGGATTGAATGATGAGTGGTGATGTACCTCTTTAGGAATTGTTGTTGTCCAAGAGACGGTGGCTTGGGGAAGCGGATATCATAGTTTCGTGCTTAAATTTAAATAAAACACTTGTCAATCAGCATTCAACATCTATTTAGGTAAAGAAAATCCAGCTATATCACTATATAAGCACTTGCTTTCACGCTAAACATGATAACTACTAAATAAATAAAAGAGGTTAACGAAAGATAAAACCCGAATATTATTCGGAATGACAAGTGACAACTTTTCTTCATCCAACATAAAGATAAACATTAAAAAGTTAACTAAAAGCTAATTTAAAAGCAAAAAGATTAAAACTTTAATGACAAAAGTCGCTAATTTTTTGTTTAAAACTATAAAAACATAAACTTTAAATAATAAAATTATGTAAAAATGAGATTTAAAAAAAAAACTTTATAATGTAAAAATAAGGTTAAAAGATTTATAAAAAAAGATTAAGCGAGCAAAATATTATTAACTAAAATAGGAGCTTGAATTTAACAAAACATACTCGTAAACTAATAATGATTAAAACTCTATTTTAAATAAAGATTAATACAAAGTTTTTAGACTACAACTATTAGATCTACGCTATAAACTAAAACTAAAAATAAGATAAAAGTTTTTAGAAAAAGAATGTTGCAGCTGTGTTGTGCTCTCCCTGTTGTTGTCATGCTATATATATCCTCAAAGAAAATCTTTCTTTTCAAGATAGAAATGCATGATCCAAATGAACCCACGTCGCCACATATACTAGCCATACAAATCATCATTTTTGTGTTACATATCCATTATTGAACTAGCAAATGGGCCGACTAGTGCCCGTGACAATATGGGCTCGTTAGATAGCAATTAAACGTGGCTTGGGCCATTATTGGGTTTAAGTTAGAGATGAGCAGAAAAACCGGAATAAAGCGAAAAGAACCGAACCAACTAATAACCGAACCGAATTTATCAAAACCGAACCGAATCACAAATTCGGTTTTCGGGTTAGATATGGGTTTGGCAATCTGAACCGAAAACCGAATTTATATAAGTATATATATTTTTTATATATATTAATATTAATATATATATATAATAATATATATATATATATATACATATTATAAATATAAGTATATAAAATATAAATAGGCGATCAGATAGGTTGAACCATAAAGTGGTATAAACAATAAAACCAGAAAAAAAATTAACAAGTGTCTTTTATAAGTAAAAAAAAATGTAAATATTTTAAACGTTCAAGGGGATAATAAGAACTTTTTTAAAAAAAGTTTTTTTTTATCCTTTTCACGAATATTTGTCTTTTTATTTTAACATTCCTATATATATATATATATATATATATATATATATTTGCGTTCAAGTGGTGAACACCTTAAAGTGTTAAAGAATAGAAACCAATAAAAATCAGTTTTAGTTACTAGCGAGTGTCTTCTCCGGCGGTTTTTCTAAGATGAAAAATAAAATATTCACCATGGCTGTGTCGTGTTTCAAAAATAGAAAATCGAATATCTTGTGCATAATGATAACCCCAAGTCCCTAATCTCTCTTTTCTTCTAGATTTATCATATTAAATTCCCTCTGACCCACATTCCATCACCACCTCCGAAAAAATCTTTCATAACCAATCTACCTCTAAAGAGAATAAAAAAACGAATATACTTCCCTTTGATATTTGCCCATTATTAATATCTTTCAATTATTTTTTTCAACTCTCTCTGATATTTATTTTACAGCCATTATGTTTCAATATTTATGATGTGAACATACTAGTATCCGATTTATCATTTTATTCATTCGAACTGATCGAATATCTTTTCACCGGCCTCGTTTGTGATTTTCGATTGATTATTATTAGCGTGTCACTTGATTATTATTTATATTGTGTGTCAGTCGGGTTTTTAGTTTGTGCAAGTGGTTATAATTAAAATGTACATGTACCGGTTCATAATATGAGTAGATTTTGTGTAAAATCATTTTTAAATTAAAGAATACTAGATTTTGTATCACTTGAACCCATGTATCATTTGATTTTTAGTCATTGTATCAGTTGATTTTGAATGTGTGTCACATGTATCCATCACAAAAGTAATATTATTTTGAAAAAAGATTTTAAAAAATGTTGTACCAGATGTTAAAAAAAATGTTAAAAATCAAAAAGAAATATTAAAAAAAGTTTAAAAGGTCAAACTACACACAAATGACGAATGCATACATGCCAGACCATAATTTATTTTCAATAAACAACTTTAACAATGTCACTCATGATGCATTAATTTACAAAAGTGCCATTTTTTATTACACATTTAATTAATATTGAGTAACATCTATAATGACACATCCAACGGTTCATTTATTGTTTTTCACTTTAAAATGTTTACCACAATAACGTCCCCATATATATGTAATACATATGTATATATGTATCTATATATACATATGTATCTATATATACATGTATGTATGTATATATATATATATATATATATATATATATATATATATATATATATATATACATATAACTATTAAAATTTTATCCTAATAAAAAAACTTTTTATGATTAAAATAATTTTTTTAAATTCTTTATAATTATTATTGTTTTTGTAAATAAATTGTGTAATTCGGGTGAACCCAAAAACCGAACTGAATTCAAATTCGATTTTCGGTTCGGTTGAATTCTAGTTCGGTTCAGTTTTCGGGTTGACCAATAAAAATTTAACCAAACTACCAGAACCCGATAATCGAACCGATCAACACCCCTAGTTTGAGTCGTGGATTTTTTAGTGCTTCAATAATCTTCAATTAATGTTGAAAATCCCGTACTCTTGCTTAAATGTCCTTGTTTCGTGCCTACAATAATAAATAACACATTTAAACAATATATATTTAAAAATACACATTTTTGTTATATATTTAGCCTAAAGTGAGGGTATTTTGACACTAAAAACATGAATAATTAGGTGTTCATCAAAAATATCATCATCAACTAGTATACTAACAGAATACAACAAAATCACCAATTATAATGAGCTTGACATTTACTGGAAGTGTCAACGCACTAGAAGCACAAATCTGTAACTTCAAGACCATGTCTTGGATTAGGTATCTCCTACCCCTGAGTCAAAAATATAGCTAGGGAAAGTTGTTCCTATTAAAAATAACAAAATTTAAATGAGTATGATACCAAAATCTATATATTTAACAATGATTTTTGTGCTCGTCCCTAATTTTGAAGAGCTCTTAAGGCCTGGCTTCTTAAGAATTTTTTTTAGCTTATTATGGGGATTTCCTCGCATATCATACTTTAAAAGCTATAAGCGACTTTTGTCATCAACTTTTGTTCAACTTCCTCAAAGGTCTAAACAAAGTAAAAAAAACATTGGTTATATTGTGCAAAAACATTATAAGAGTAGAACTTTATATAATTACAAATATGATCTATCTGCATAACTCGTCTCCATTAACTTGATACCAAGTGAAGCCATATTCATCGCATTTATGTAAAAATAGGTCAGTTTGGGTAATAATTCATTGCCAACAGGTCAAACGGGTACAATTTAAATTTTAACTAAAAGAAATGGGTCAAACGATTTAAAATTAGTCTAAAGTATACTCAAGCCCATTCTAACATATATTGCTTTATAAAAAGAAATTGATAATTAGCCTGACAATAACCATGATGATCATAGTTGAAATATTTTATTGTTATTAAAAAAACAAAGTGAACCAAAAAAAATCGCGTGATGAATCCCCCTTTAACTTGCCCTAAAAATTATACATTTTCACCTTAAGCAAAATTATGCATATTAAACTGGGTCAAACACCATGTAGACCCAGGGTAGCATTTACCATTTTTTCAATCATAGCACATGAAGAAAATGAATCTGGCCTTGGAGCAAAAAATAAAGATCAGTTAAAGTACCTTGTCAGTTGTCAACGACGATCTCTATGATGTGAACCTAAAAATCCATGCAAGACCAGTAAGGATAGCTCATAAGTAGCTTCATAAACCTGCATGCTAGTTAAAATTAACTCACCTTCTGTGTTGTTAGAGTGATAATTTGGGAATGAATGGGAATTTAGACAAATGCCAAATACTCCTAATAATTGTAAATGTGTATTCGTTTATGTTGATTGAGATGAATACAATAGGATACATATTTAGTATGCATAATAGGCCTAACCTAGTTACATACAAATACAAAGAAAGTCATGGGCCGTATAGACTGTTTACAGCCCCCCGCAGTTGGAGCGGGAGATGAACGAACGCTCAAACTGGTACGAAAATTATCAAACAAACTAGTAGGTAAACCTTTGGTGAAGATATCCGCATACTGATAACGTGACGGGACGTGTAGAACCCGTATAGCACCGGTAGCAACAAGATCCCGAACAAAGTGAATGTCAATCTCGATATGCTTCGTGCGTTGATGTTGCACGGGATTAGAAGAGAGATAGACGGCACTCACATTGTCACAATAGACAAGTGTAGCAGTGGCTAGAGGTGTATGAAGTTCACGTAATAGATTACGTAACCAGCAAGTTTCAGCAACCGCATTGGCAACACCCCGATACTCAGCCTCAGCACTAGATCGAGAGAGAGTAAATTAGCGCTTCGATGACCATGAGAGAAGATTGTTGCCAAGAAAAACACAATAACCAGAGGTTGATCGACGAGTAGTGGGACAACCCGCCCAATCCGCATCTGAGTAAGCCACTAAAGATGACGTCGTAGAGGAATAAAGCTGTAATCCATAGGACAAGGTGCCACGCACATACCGTAAGATCCTCTTGAGAGCAGAGAGATGAGGCTCTCGGGGGTCATGCATAAAGAGACAGACCTGCTGAACAGCATATGAAATGTCAGGCCGGGTAAAGGTGAGATACTGTAAGGCCCCAGCTAGGCTGCGATATAATGTAGAGTCAGAAATAGGAGCACCATCTGCAGAAAGTTTGGAGTCCGTGTCAACAGGTGTACGACACGGTTTACAATTAAGCATACCAGCCCGATCAAGAACCTCAGTCGCATACTTTTGTTGAGATAGAAACATCCCCGAAGCATTACGAGTCACAGAAATGCCCAAGAAATAATTAAGTGAGCCCAAATCAGTCATGGAGAACTCTGCATGAAGAGAAGTGATAATCTGCTGTAACAGATCAGAAGAAGATGCAGTCAAAACAATATCATCAACATATAAAAGCAAGTAAGCAGTGTCTGCCCCCTGTCTGTAGATGAAGAGTGAAGAGTCACAGCGACTATGATGAAACCCAACCCGAGCAGCATAAGCCGCAAATCTCTGAAACCAGGCCCGAGGGGCCTGTTTAAGCCCATAAAGAGATCCTGAAATGCTAGACTGAGTACTGTCCGAATAGTAGCCGGTTTAACAACCGAACTAAATGTCTCATCCACATCAATACCTGCAAGTTGAGTGCTACCATTTGAAACAAGACAGCCTTTGTACGACTTTGAGGGTACCATCAGCGTTATTCTTATATGCCGAAAAGCCACATAGACGAACAATGTTCCGCCGTCCGTGGCCGAGGCACAATGAATCCAAGTATTATTTTTAATTAAAGCAGTATATTCATCGAGCATAGCACGATACCAAATTTGGTCCAACGAAAAAGCAAATTGGATAGACTTAGGAATAGGTGATACTTGTGGACAAACGTAAGTTAAAACCGTTGATTGGAGACGATTAGTACCGACACGAAAAGCGAGTGACATGGTGAAGTCCGAGTGGTATTATTGTGGTTGGTGTATAGGATTAGTTGTTTAGTGGTATGCGTGTTGATGTGGGCTGGACTTGGTGAGTGGGGAAGTGGGCTAGACGCCATGTGTTTTGTTGAGCCGGTTGGAGTGGTGCTTCGTGGTGGGACTGGGTGGAGCAAGCAGTAAGTTTATAGTGAGTGGTGGGGAAGTGGGTGATGCAGAAGTGAGTTTGATATGATGTGTTGATGTATGATGTTGGGCGAAGTGTCCAAATTAAGTGTACATAGGGTGAGTCATGAGGAGTCATAGATCCATATGGGAAAACTGTCTCATCAAATGTTACATGACGGGATAAGATGATTTAGTTCGTGTTTAAGTCTAGGCATTGATATCCGCGATGATTTGTCGGGATTATTTTCCCAAAAAAAATTGCGGGGTAGCCGTGTTCAAGTTTGTGATTTGTGTGAAGATGAGGATACAAAGGCAACCAAAAACAAAAAGCACCCGCATAGTTCGTGTTGTTTTAAAAGGCGAGTTAGTGAGGTATTTCATTGTGATGTGGGTGGACGGGTAAGATGTTTTCAAGAGGTAGGTGAAGGCGGGCCATGTGAAGAGCTTCAACCCAAAATGTAGGTGGCAGGTGAGCTTGGAAAAGTAAAGTATGAATCATGTTGTTGATGGTGCGTATCATTCGTTCAGATTTTCCATTTTGTTGTGAAGTCTTGGGACAAGAGAAGCGAATGGAAATACCATTAGTCACAAACAGTTGTGAAGGTCAGTATTGTCAACTCACTTCATGATCACATGCAAAGATTTATGTCACAATTAAAAATGGTTTCTTAACATAAGCTCGAAAGTGAATAAATTTGGACAACATAACACCTCCGACTTATGTCGTAAAGGGTACACCCATAAGTAATGTGAGAAATGATCAAGAAACAAGACATAATATTTAATACCCGAAACACTAGTAAGAGGAGATGTCCATAAATCAGAATGGATAATATCAAAAGGAGCCTTAACAATAGTTTCTGAAAGTGAAAAGGAATCCTCACCTCACTTTTGCCAAGCTGACAAGCATGGCAAAGCACGGAAGACTGTGTCTTATTACATGAAATTAAATTATTAGAAACTAACGAACGTAGCACTTCACTTCCCGGATGACCAAGTCGTTGGTGCCACGTTTGCTGTCCAACCAGAAAAGCTTGAGGGTACGACGGAGACGTGACTGGATAAAGGTCACCCGTGCTGTCACATCTGAGGAGAATTTGACGGGTCCAGAAATCCTTTACAGAAAAACCAAACTCGTCAAATTCAATTGTACATTTATTTTCACGAACGAATTGACGTACAGAAATTAAGTTTTTGACAATATTGGGTGTAATGAGAACATTATTTAAGTGAAGTGTACGGTAGGGAGTTGGTAGCGTGCTATGGCCCGTGTTGGTGACAGGAATAGATTTCCCGTCACCAACAAGAACAGATGGATATATGCGAGAATTAAAAATAGTACTAAGATTATTAACTGAAGAGTTAAGGTGAGATGATGCACCAGTATCCATGTTCCAATTTGAGTTAGCCGGATCCTGTAAGGTCAAAGTATTAAAAGCATGTGGCAGTTGTGTGTCTCTTTGACTAAGTAGTCGAACCCTATGAGCAGCTTGGTTTTGTACAATCAGCCGAGTAAGGGCCTGCTGTGGCCATTGAACCCAAACGAGAGTTGGTGTAGTTTGTGTTGCCTGAAATCCAGGAGGGGCATTTGTGTTTGTTATGATGAACTGTTTGTTTGACTCCTGCGAAATGTATAAGCCATACTGGGCCAAATGTTTTTTGTGGTCCCTGAATGAGGGATAGAAGGTGTTGTTTTGTAGCTGGCTGAATTAAAGACCAGTGAGTCCCAGGTCCTTGTTTCATGGAAGCAAGGTATAATATTGAGATAGTTCGGGGCTGTGGGGGGATTGAGATTTGGGAGCCCGTTTAGGGAGAGTGGCGATGCAATGAAGCTCGAGGCGAGCGTAGGAGCGGTGGTCCGAGCCCAGCGACAAGAACACGGCCTCGATGGGGTGTCCAAGGAGGGGTGGGTGATAGGGTCCGGGATTGCTCTTTGAATCTTCTTAGTTATCCTAGGTGAGGACTATGGCATTAATGTGTGTATATCTAATGTTCGATCTGAGACTTCTAGAAAACGGAGGATTATCTGTTGTGCGGTGGTCCTTGATTCCGTGTTGGGATGGGATGGATAGGGGGCCCGCTGGAGGTGGCGCGAGCTTGTGGGGGTGGGGTGCGATTGAAGTGCGGAATGTGGAATGTGCGAATAACAGGGATGTGGAGGTAGATCGGGTGATGCTTAGACCGTGGTACAGAGCCGTGACCATAGCTACGCTCATACTCTGAGGGGACGAGCATGTATTGTCCTGAGGTCACACAGTACAGTGCAGTGAGGGGACGGATAAAGGTAAAGGAATGAAGACACTACTCTTGAGTGAGCAATTTGCTTTTGAGTTGACGAAGAGTCTTCCGTATTTTTCTACTTAGGTGTCAGACGCATGGATTGCGCAGGCGGTACGTCATCATGCGGAGCACATCCAGGACGGTCCAAGGTTCAGTGGGCGTAGGGCCATCGGTTGAGAGATGTGGTGCTCGACCGATATCTGGATGGAGGACAAGGGAAAATATTAGCATAGATACTGGTAGGAGTGTGTTACTACTAGAGTGTCGACAAGTAATGTATGACACGAGATGTCGCGGCCTTGTAGTGCATAGCAATCAACTTGCGTACGTGATCCTTTGAGTCAGGCACTTCTCTCAGGGAGTCGACTAAGGGTCTTTCTATTCGATGGTGTCCCAGTGGCTTTAGCCGAAGCAGTTGGTGCGTAATCATCCATTTCCGAAGCGTTGAGAAAGGGTAAAAAGACATGATTTTACGATTGGAGTCAGCATGATCCATTCGTCGGTTTGGGTGGATCAATGTGGACGTCGATCATCGATGTGGTTTTAGCACGTTAAAGTTGCTGCAGTGCCCTTTGAAAAAGAGTAACTTCCATGTGGAGTAGTACGATTCCTTAAGATCGAGTTGTTCGGTAACGAGACTATTGCTGTATGTACCAAATAGAGTTTTTCAACCCAAGGTAAAGGGCAGAGGGGTGGTGGTGTAAATTCGAGTTTGTCCAGGGCAGAGTGATAAGTTCGACTGTTAAATCGAGGTGAGGTTTGATGATTTAGGGTTTTGGGGATCGACTGTGAAGGCCTGATACCATGTAAATGTGTATTCGTTTATGTTGATTGAGATGAATACAATAGGATACATATATAGTATGCATAATGGGCCTAACCTAGTTACATACAAATACAAAGAAGGCCATGGGCCGTATAGACTGTTAACAATAATAAGATCTTTTGTTCGTACGACCCGCCACGTGGACAGGTGTGATTACCCGGTTTGAAATGAACGCTGTCATAATGAAATTGGATTCTTGGGGACCAAGTTTAAATATTTTGTTAATTGTTATATTGGCAACGTTGGTGTTATAAACTGTTTTAGTAGTTGATATTGTGTTACTTGAGATAAAATAATCCACGTTTTATTAAAGAATAGGCGGTTACTAGTGTGTTGCGGTGACGGATCATCGTGTAACCAAATAACCCACAATAGCATACAATTGAAGCATTACAATGACTTTGTACATTATATTAGTACATGCACAATGCATAGAAACTAAAAACGAAGAAAGTAACAATGGTAATGTTTTGGTACACGGCAATAATAATGATACGTCGTAGTTGGTGATAATGTGAAGACAAAAACAATGTCAATTTTTAGTATTGCAAAAACGTCGTGGTTAACTTCACCATCTAAAGCCAACATCTCTTTTTTCACCACGTTAACAGATTGTACACAATCGCTTTCGATAATGAATTTATCATCTCTTCATTGTACTTTTTATACTAAAACAAATAACCTATAATCGAAAGTTAATAACGGTTATTTACTTAATTGTATTTTAAATGTTTCCGGTTACAATCATTTGTATTATTAACTACGTAAATTAGTTTTATTTTTAAAACATGTCGGCTACTAAAATTAGCATTTAACCAAATCTTTTTATAATAGGCAAGTATGTTGGTTGAATTTTGAATCCTCTTTATTTATGGAATGACCTAAATACTTATAGAGTAGTATATAGATTAAGGGTGATCACGGTCCGAAAACCGGACCGGACTGACCAAGACCGGACCGGACCGAAACCGAATCGAGGACCGAATTCAATGAAAAGCATGGACCGAGGACCGGACCGAAATATGTCGGTCCGATCCGATCGACTGTCTAATATGCTCAGCGCTAGTATAGAGCCATAGATTAGTTCAAACGAGTTGCAAAATGCGAAATGCGCACTTATTAAAGCTAGCGTGATACCATCATGATAAAAATAGAGAGGCTCGAGAGGATTGCGTCCCACTTGAGGGTTTGGTTTAAGTCCCGATCACTTTTACGCCAAAAAAACAAACCTGAGTTTTTTTAGTTAATTAACCAATCGTCACAGCCCTTGTTGAATAACCGGATTTTTGTTGATGGTTATAACTATATTTTTGCTCTCATTTGCATAACATCAAACAATGCTTTAAAGTTTTTTTTATTGATTTCTTGTGTCCTAAAATACAACTGATGTATTGTCTTATTTGATTAGAGGTACCATAAACCCAATGCATATATGGTAAAATGATTGAGATCATATAAACTTTACCGGTAAAGTTTTTTCACAAACATAACAGTGAGACTTATTGAGGGACCCGATTTATTTTATTTTTATGTGAAAACTTTACCGGTAAAGTTTATATAAACATTAAAAAATCTTCATCCATGGTAAAAACACTTTAATCTAAAAGTGGTCGCACAATTCTCTTTGATATACATATTATAATTGTACTCACGCCACAAAGTTCCTACATGTCAATTATATATGGCTTTTGGGTACTTGCACGTGTGGAACTCAAAACTTCTCTTGTATGTATAAGAACTTATTATGTGTTTAAACATTTAACAATTCTTGTTAGGTTTTCATATTCATTAGTTTTAATACACATCAATTTGTGCTATACATTCTCAAAATAGGATTTCAAAATATTCAAATGGAATTTTTTTTTTGTTAGGTTATATTATAAATTTGGGAAGTTTATAGACCTGAAACACAAAAAAACATACTCACTCCGTTCCCTTTTAATTGTCCTCATTATTACCAATTTCTTAATTAAGGTGTTTATATTTATTAAATTTACAATTTTACCTATCTCATTCATTTTTGTAAAGAAAGTAATTCATACATTTATTGCATTTAATATAGTAAAGTAGAGTAAAGTAGTACATTGTTCGTTTTTGTGATTTGCGTTGATTAACAAGCTTCGTCCATTGGCACAAAACATTGCACTGTCCGTCTTAAGTGACAAACATTATATATCATTCGTCTTTACTCTAATGACCGCTTATATTTTTCTCAATAAATACCCTTTGTACTATGCAAATGAGGTTAAAAAAAAGTCACTACAGCACCATAAATCTTTGCCTAAGGCCAAACTGAAAATCTATCTTACAATCCTCAAACATTTGACCACTGGCACTGTTCATCTACAGTGGTCAAGTGTTTGACTTGGGCCTTGGGCTCATTTGGCCCGGCCCAAGTATTTTTTTTTTTTAAGTTTAGCCCAACATCTACCCCAACTTTTTTTTGGCCTCTACTTTCGCCCGGCCGAAGTAAATTTTTTTTTTTTTTATAAGTTTAGTCCAACATCTAGCCCAACTTTTTTCCCCACTTCTTTCGCTAAAAATAAGAAGGAAAAAAAAATTACGAGACGTGCTTTTATTTTTTCTATAATACAATCCTCAAACATTTGACCACTGTTCATCTACAGTGGTCAAGTGTTTGACTTGGGCCTTGGGCTCATTTGGCCCGGCCCAAGTTTTTTTTTTTTTTTTTTTGGCTCTACTTTGGCCCGGCCCAAGTATTTTTTTTTTTAAGTTTAGCCCAACATCTACCCCAACTTTTTTTTGGGCTCTACTTTCGCCCGGCCCAAGTAAATTTTTTTTTTTTTTAAGTTTAGTCCAACATCTAGCCCAACTTTTTTCTCCTTTTTTCCACATGGTTACTTTTCATTGGCCCAAAAAAAAACTTTATAATCCCTCCCACCCCCACTTCTTTCCCTAAAAATAAGAAGGAAAAAAAAATTACGAGACGTGCTTTTATTTTTAACTAAAAAATTAGACTATATACTAAGACACAAACATTTGACCACTGTTCATCAACAGTGCCAAATGTTTGACTTGGGCCACTTAGGCTCAAATTTGGCCCGGCCCAAGTTTTTTTTTTTTTTTTAAGTTTAGTCCAACATCTAGCCCAACTTTTTTTCTCTTTTTTCCGCATGGTTACTTTTCATCGGCCCAAAAAAAAAAGTTTATAATCCCTCCCACCCCCACTTCTTTCGCTAAAAATAAGAAGGAAAAAAAAATTTACGAGACGTGCTTTTATTTTTAACTATTTACAACTTTCTATCGGCCTGGGTCAAAAAAAAAATGTTATGAGACCGAAAAAATAAATCCGCACAAAATACAATAAGAAAGAAAAAATGCGCCGCAGTAACGCGCGATTATCATTTAATATGAGAAAAAAACTATTAAAAATGAGACCGAAAAAATAAACCCAAACAAAAAAAAAGCCTCGCAACAACGCGCGAAAAATTAACGCCCGCAGCAACGCGCGGGTAATTTCTGCTTGTTAAGTACGTACATGATACTCGAGAGAAGTTGAGATAACGTCATTGCATATTTACATACCTCGATATTTATAAAAAAAAATTTGTTCAAACATATTCTAATCGTAGGATTATTCATTACGGTAAACTATCTAACAAAGTACTATATCTGCCACAAGAAGCCAAGACCCGGTAGTGACCCGTTGACTGGGACCCCCCAAGTACACTGACCTGAGAGGAACCCCCCAAGTACACTGACACCTGAAGATGACCCCCCCCCCCCCCCCCCCCGGAGTACGTCATGACAGGTACACCTTGGAGTAGTATAAATACCCCAAGGATTCTCATTATTCATCATGTTCATTTTGACTCTGACAATACTACTGTCATTCTCTCATTAAAAGCTCATTACTTATTCTCACACCGGAGCCTGGTCCTAGGGTCATACCTGGGCGAGGCTAACGTGTGTTGTTACTTGTGTGTAGGAATTAAGGGTCTTCTCTCAACTAAGGACACCCCATCCGGACCCCAAGTCCGGGAAGCAGATTTTTACTTCAACAAATTGGCGTCATCCGTGGGACCCAATTTCCGAACTACCAAGAGTTTAGAATGACGGGTCCTACTCCTGATCCGATCACCCCGAGTGGTCAGGTCATAACTAATGTCAACAACGATACACCTAATTTGCAAGAACAAATCCTTAACCAACTATCTTCACTTAAAGCCTTGGTCAAACTCCACAATGACACTCCTTCGAGAAAGGTCACTCCCATCCGGTTATCCTTCAGGGACGAACCAGGTCCGGACCCTCCAGGGGGCCCTGATGTGGAAGAATTGAAAGGTAGGGATAAAGACCATCAGAAACCCCACAAGGAAATACTCAAGTCTCCCCTAAGTAGGAGGCTCATTGAGTTCTCAGCACCGAACCACCGAACACCAACACATTTAAAAATATATGACGGGTCAACTGACCCGGATGACCACGTCACTCGTTTTGTGGGGGCAGCTAACCAAGGAGAGTGGGAAATGCCCGTGTGGTGTAGGATGTTCCAGCAAACATTGGACGGCCCAACTCGAAGTTGGTTTGACCATATGCCTACTGGAAGTATTGACAACTGGGATGAGCTTCGTGAAAAGTTCATGGAAAGGTTCGCGTTAAGAAGACGGTGTTGCAAGGAACCCATTGAAGCTACCAGAATCATTAGGAGGGCGAATGAAACCCTCCCTGACTTCAAAGAACGTTGGACTCAGGAGATGAGCTTCATACCCGATGTACCGGTGGTTATGCAAATATCAAGCTTCGTGAACAACTCAAAGTGTTCGGAGTTAGCCAGAAGGTTTGCTGATCGAGTGCCCGCAACAATCACATAAATGATGAGAAGGGTAGATGACTTTGTGAAGTCAGAAGAGGCATACAGAAGCACGGAGTTACCAAAAGGCGAACACCAAGAGAAAAACATAGGTGGTCCTTCCAGAGGGGCCAGACCTCCCAGGCAAGGGTATGGAAAACACCAAAGGACGGACAATTTCCATAACCGACAAAATGACCAATACCTGCCATACATTCCAGCGCGGTCTAACAATCGCCGGTTTGATGGGAGGCGTCAAGAAGTTTATAATGTGGGCCTTGAATCCCTCCGCAAGCAACCAAAAGAAATCCTGGCAACCGAACCCCAGTTACAGCTCCCGCCGTGTCCCCTAATGATGGGAACCCCCAGAAAAGAAAACTTGGATAGGTATTGTGACTATCATGGAGAGAAAGGACACTACACCAACGATTACCACAAGTTGAAGAAACAGCTGGAGGCCGCTCTAGAATCCGGAAAGCTCAATCACCTACTCAAGGATGTACGACAGAGAAGCAATGGACGAGGCAGGGGTCCAGGAAACAACGGCGGACGGGGAAAGGTAATTAACATGGTACGTGAGAACACCAGCAATCGAAAGCGAAAAACCTAGAACACCCATACCGAAGCCTGGATGAATGCCCCCATCACCTTTCCCCCAATACCATCAGATGAAGTTTCAGACGACCCTTTGATCATCGAAGCCAAAGTAGCGGGATACTTAGTCAGAAGGGTGTTTGTAGACCAAGGGGCTGCGATACAAGTGATGTTCGAACATTGCTTTGATAACCTCCCAGCATCAGTGAGAGCTAATCTAGTAGCCACGCAGACAGAGTTAGTAGGATTCTCGGGTGAACAACTACTTCCATTGGGAAAGATAGAACTTGAAGTCGCATTCGGTACCGAAGGCCTCAGCAGGAGAATGATGATGAAGTTCACAGTAGTAAAGGCCGCATCCCCTTACAATATCATCCTCGAACGCACCGGGATGAGGGACTTGAGGGCGGTGTCATCCACTATCCACGCAATGGTAAAGTTCCCCACTCCAAGAGGCATCGCTACGCTGAGTGCACGAACCGCTCCAGTATATGAATGTAGGTGGTCAGAGAAGAGGAGCATCACCCAAAAAACCAGGGAAACCGAGGAGGCGGTACTCGTTAATTCGGCATTCCCAGAACAGAAGGTGACTATCGGAACTCAATTCTCACCAGACTGTCGCCTACAGTTGATCAACCTCCTCAAAAACACTATGGACGTCTTCGCATGGGAGCCCACCGATATGGTGGGGGTCCCGAAATGAATCGCTAAGCACACGCTCAATGTTAACCCATCAATCACACCGGTGGCACATAAGCAAAGAATGTTAGGGTCAGAAAAAAGCCAAGCCGTGTCAAAGGAAGTGCAAGAGTGGTTAAAAGCAGACATAATCCGACCGGTAAAATATCCAACTTGGATATCAAACCCGGTTTTGGTTAAGAAGGTGGATGATACGTGGAGGATGTGCATTGACTTCAAAAACCTTAACTCCGCATGTCCCAAAGACTTGTACCCCCTTCCAGAGATTGACCTAAAAACTAAAGCTGTGATGGGCTTCCCGTTTAAGTGCTTCCTTGATGCTTATAAGGGATACCATCAAATACAAATGGATGAGGAGGACGAAGAAAAAACCGCTTTCTATACTGACCAAGGAACGTACTGCTACACAAAGATGCCATTTGGTCTAAAGAACGCAGGGGCCATGTATCAGAGGGTAGTGGACTCGGCATTCCAAACACAGCTGAGTAGGAATTTGGAAGCATATGTGGATGACATGGTTATCAAGAGCAAGACAGAGAGGGATATGATCATGGACATAGCAGAGACCTTTCACAACCTCAGGAAGATCAACATGAAACTAAACCCTAAGAAGTGCTCCTTCGGAGTGGCAAAAGGGAAATTCTTAGGATATATGGTCACGTCTGAGGGCATAAGGGCAAATCCCAAGAAGACGAAGGCAGTGTCCGATATGCAATCACCAAAAACCCTGAGGGAAATGCAAAGCCTCAACGGGAAGCTAGCCGCCTTGAATCGTTTCTTGTCTAAATCCGCTGAACGATCCCTCACGTTCTTCGAAAGATTGAAGAACATCACCAAAGAAAACATGGATGAATATAAGTAGACGGAAGCAGCAGAGAAGGCATCCCAAGAAATGAAAAGCTAATTATAGAGTTACCAACACTTACCACTCTGGTCAAGAAGGAACCCCTCTTCATATACTTAGCCATATCACAAGATGTAGTCAGTGAGGTCTTGATGGCAGAGCATGCAGGAAGACAAGCTCCCATCCGGTATGTTAGCCGCACACTCCATGAAGCTGAAAGAAACTATGCCCTATTGGAGAAGTTGATCCTCTGCCTACTGCACCTTTCACGAAGATTACGTCGGTATTTTGAGGCACACCCAATCAAGGTAATCATAGATCAGCCAATAAAGCAAGTGTTGAACAAACCAGAGGCCTCGGGGAAGCTAGCAAAATATGCAGTGGAGTTAGGTGCTTACAACATTGTATACGTACCTCGGAATGCAATAAAGGGACAAGTGTTGGCTGATTTTATAAACGAAGTACCGATGGGAACTGCACTTCCAGAGATATACACGTTGACAAACGGAGAGTCCAAGGAGGCATGGACCTTATACACAGACGGGGCTTCAAGCCTTAAGGGAGCAGGGGCTGACCTAGTCCTCATCGATCCTTCGGGTACGGAGTATACATACGTCATTCGCCTTACCTTCACCAGCACCAACAATGAAGCAGAGTATGAAGCACTCTTGGCTGGACTCAAAATAGCACACAGTATGAAGGTACAGGAGTTAAAAGTGAAGGTTGACTCAAAAGTGGTCGCATGACAGTTAAATGGAGGTTTCGTGGCTAACAGCGAAAAAATGGCAAAATACCTGGCCAAGGCAAAGGAACAAGTGGCTCTGTTCAAAAAGTTTTCAATTAATAACATTCCTCGAAATCTGAATCAAAAGGCCGACGTGCTGAGCAAACTGACATCTGTAGCTTTTAACCATCTGACAAAAGAGATCGTGGTAGAAGTCCTAAACAAAAAGTCTGTGGATACGGAAGAGGTAGCCACGATAGTGGAAGAGGAGGAAGATAATTGGATGACCCCAATCATCAAATGTCTACAGGAAGGAGTGTGGCCAACTGATGAAAACGAGGCTCGCTCCCTCCGAATGAAGATAACTCAGTATGTAGTGGAAAAGAGAGTCCTATTCAAAAAGCCGTATTTATCCCCAATGTTAAGA
>BQNB010007925.1:42581-73341 GCA_026074375.1 Tanacetum coccineum | reverse complement strand
TAATTATGATATACAACATTGATAAGAATAATAATTTTAGAAAAGCATATTTGTTTAAAAAATAAAATACGTCTCTTTTTAATTATTTATCATCAAAGAATCACAAACTCAATTAAGATAAATAATATTGATAAGATTCATTTCACATGACATGAAATAGAGAATTCTTAAAACACTCTCAATATAACATATCTGTCATTGTCACAAATAAGCACATCTCTTGGATTTTGAAAAACCAAACAACCTATAGATCTTGAATAAAAGATTAAAACATATTGCTTACGCTTATCTTAAAATTCCACACATCTTGATTAGGATTATGTGAACCAAAAGTAAAAGTATGTTAGTTGAATCATGTTAGGCCCTCTATTAAAAGATAATACAAATTTTATCTTTGCTACACTTCATTAGGCAAATATAAGAATTCTATTTTGTCTAACATGAGAATGACTACTGGAGAATCTATTGCACTATAAATTCAATTTGACCTAACGGTTGAATTGCTTCCAAGAGTAAAGTTGGGTTCGGTGTATAACCCATAAAAATGGTCATGTTTAGCCTGAATTGAGCACCACTAGTGATAGTCTCATATTCATTCTCTAATTTGATTAAATGGCTCTTCCTAAATATGCCTAATGATAGTCTACATTGATAGACTTTGTATCTCATTTGGAGTACACACTAAGCGCGTAGAAATTAGGCTTCTCCTTAGTCAATCTAGACCCAATGCACCTCACATATGTTTTTTAATGTTTCAAGATGATTACTTGTTCACATAAAATGCAATTATATGTCTTCATGATCTTGATGCTCAACGTTTAATTGCTTAAATATTAAATGCATGTCCACTATAAAGGCATTTGTCTTTTTCTAGCAATTTAGATAAAATATTTCTTAGTTTATGTAAATGACACATGCTTCTAAATGCTAAATGCTAACATGTTTTACATGACGATTACATGTAAAATTATCATGTTTTGTATGCGTCATTTTACATGACTTATGTGTTAATTGTACACCTATACTATATTAGCTTAATATATGACAATTAACGTGTAAATGCCATAGAGTTTTACACATTAATCCCATTGATTATTGTGTCAATGCATGCTTAGATAAACTTATATGCCTATATCTATATGTCTTATGCATCTAGGTATATATTTTCTCACACTAGAATATTTTTCTTCGCGTTTGTATCACAAATCTAAAAAGTCAAAAGAGTCGTAAAATGGTCTTATATCTCCTACAGTCTTGACCCACACATTCCTTTAATCATCATCTCGCCTTCTTCTAAATAATCCACTCTTTCATCAAGGAAAATTAGATACATATCTAACACTCCTCCAAGTAGGTTTGAAAACTTAAATATTTTGTCCGAAATATTCAAGTAATTTAACTTGCGATCGCAAACGTTAAAGGTCGTATCCAAAAATTCATATTCAAGCATTTTAACAACATATGTTAAAATGCTCTTTTTAAAGCTAAAATTTTACATCAACCTTCATGTGACAAAGGCCTTACGAGTTTCTACATAAGTGATTCGTAGCCTCTTTAATATACACATCTTACGACTAAGTACTTTCACTTCTGTTAGCCCTTTCCGTCCCCTTAGGAATGTCACAATGGTTTATCATGCTCACCTCATACACAATGAGGATCGAACTTTATCCATCGATCTTAGGATAGAAAACTTATCAAAATTCATCGTCATTTCCTTCACGACAATGTCCAAAAGGAAATATCTTCATCGAAAGACAACATCATCGGCATCTTCACCAAACTACTAAAACGTGAACCTTTTTAAGTCTAGGTCTAGGAATGATGAAACAAATCTCATAAACATGTCATTCTCATTTTAATGGTCTTGTTACTATTAAATACATTCTGATAAATCTCGACAACTTAATCATTTCATCCGAAATGTTTAAGCATTTTTAATTCGTGAAATGCAAATTAATACGTCACTCATTGTTCATGTCTAAGTCGTTTCACAAAACCTTAATCACGCCTCTATTATTATATAGATGGTTAACATCTTCTGTCCACATTTCCGCTACCACCTTTAAGAAAACCTCGTACCTCGTCGTGTGATTGATCTATGAACATTCACAACACTCGAAAAGAGCTACATAACTTTGTCGATGAAGTTCATCCTATGCTAACCGTCATCCGTCATGACATTGTCAAGCTCATCACTTCCGTCGTTATTTCTCTTCACTTATTCTTTTTATAATTTATGTTCGGATGAGCACGAATTAAAAAGGAAGGGAAAACACACCTGTTCACATATATCCTTTAACCAAATACTCTAAAGAACTCGCATATGTGATTCTTATTCACTAGAAACCAACAATGTAAACCGAGTCATCCTTACAACTACCAATCTCGAGTCATCCACCTAGTTATCTTCACAAGAAAATTCACCATGTAACCATTCCCCACAAGTGAATTTTATAATGAAATGCGTCTCATCTTCATTTCCTGACACTCATAAGCATGTGTGCCTATGTTGTCAAAAGTAAGTGAATTTCGTAATGAAATGCGTCTCATCCTCATATCCTGACACTCATAAGCATGTGTGCCTATGTTGTCAAAAGTCAAGTGAATTTCGTAATGAAGTGCATCGCATCCAATCATTTCCACTTTTTAGCAAGTGAAGAACACAAAGAAGATATTTAATCTTCAAGTGTTGTTGAGTCATCACAATGTCGTGTCTTTCATTTTTCATCCAACCATTTCTACTTCTTAGCAAAGTGAAGAACACAAAGAGGATATTCAATCTTCAAGTGTTGTTAAGTCATCACAATGTCAAGTCTTTCACTTCTCTTTCACCATTTTCATATTTTCACCTTTGTTCGTTAACATTAACAACCAACAAAACACCCAACAAACCTATTGTCAACACCTTCCCTTTCCATTCATGCTCATCCTTTTTCGTTCATGTTCCCTCCTCAAATCATTCTTATCATCAACATTTAGTTCGACCTAAAGTCTTATGATAATGTTTGTCCTTAAACACTCCAAACATGAAAAGCATACATAATGCTTAACAAAGAAACCTTGAGGATTTAGGATCTCTCAATATAACCCCTTATAGTCTATTTTCAAATCCATATCATTCATCTGGGTTACTTGACTCGCTCGCTCACTCTAAGGAACATGTCGATCTTAAACGCGCGCTCACTCGCTCACGCACTTATCCAAATGACATCTTGGAAGATGTCATTCTCATAATAATAGTGTGTCTCATCTAAATTAAACGAAATTTGTTCTTGTTTATTTAAAGTCGGTATTATACCGATGGGTGTTGGTCATGGTCTCTCTAGTCACTTAATCATGTGCAGGATCGAACCTTATCATGTGTCCTAAAACTTTCTCCATGTCTTAAGTATACGTCATTATTCATTTTATCATGGATTTAGGTTATTGTTATTAAAACAACGATTGCATGTGTCTAGGTTTTAAATTTTCTTTTAAAATGCCATAGTTTAGAGTGCATATATCTAAGACATACATGTCTTGTTCCCCGTTAGTGCATTGATATATACTAGCTATTCCATCGTTATTTATATATGGTGACTTTTTTATATAATTTTTTCTTTTTTGTAGCACACTTTCGTAGCTTGATTCCTTGGTGCCCCAAACAAGGGGGAGCACGCTCTCTCTCAAGAGGGGAGTTGGAACCGTTATGACATTCATATTTCTTGCATATGTGTATATCCACACACTCGCATAATTTTCTCTTATATATATGTTTGTTGTATTATTATTTATATTATATATATATATATATATATATATATATATATATATATATATATATATATATATATATTATTGCACGAAACTAACCCCTTGATGTAGGTTAAGAATTTGCAATAAATTTGATCCATGGATCCGCTAGACTCAATATACAATGGAATGCAAGTGTCATAGGAGTGAAATGAGCTTAAGGGTAGCAAGGCTTCACTTGGGATGATGCAAGCTCACCTCTTAGATTTGATGATTGAGGTTTAGTAAAAGTCTCATCTAATGGAATGAATGGCTCGGAGTGTCCACCTTTTTGTTTCGACAAAAGGGGAGAAGAAGTGTATACAAGTAACTTATACATTTTACTATGAGTTATAGTTTACATATTTTGTCATCATTAAAAGGGGGAGATTGTTGGTAGAAATATTATGATATTTAATCTATACATTCTCTTAATGTTTGATGATGACAAACATGTAATTTATAACACATAACGTAAAGTGCTTAAGTTACTTGTGATCATAAATCATCAATGCATTCATAAGACAACATCTCTCGACGTCTCAAGTCTGCTTCAACAAAGTTTTCACTCGACGTAAATCACTTAAGGTATGAATAAATAAATGTTTAATTTATTTTATGATCAAATAAATATTTATTTAACCTCACATTTTTATAAAAATATCACACCATTTTTATATCTTTTACAAAACATTTTTAGATTTAAAAGAAATGTTTTATACAAATAAATATTTTGAATTTAAATTTTCTACATAAAAACGGCTAAAAATGTTCCAGAAAACACCTCCCCCAGAAAAAACAAAAAAGAGAGCATCTGGGCTGGGCTGCCCCCTTAATTATTAAGGGGACCGCCCAAACAAAAAGTCAGCTCAGCTGGCCTATAAATACTAGACTATTCCCCACTAATTTTCTAACCTTTTGCACACACTTTCTTTCTGTTCAAAATCATTTTATACTCTCCTTTCAATCCTTTGATCATTTAATTTTAAGCATTTGTTTCCAAGTGATTCAAGCTTATTCCTCGAAGTCCAAGAGAAGAACTCTCATTATCATTAAGATACGAAGTTATGTAGTTTAGTAAGTGCATTCGTGACATGTCATACATTCACAATGTATAGATCGAGTCCATATATTTCAAACTTGTATAATAGTTTGATCGTGGTGATCATGGTGTGTATAGTTGTTAGATCGTGGTGATCTTAGTAAGTAGTGTTAGATTGGTGTGATCAAGGTAGTGTCTAATTGAAGTGAAATGAAGTTGTGAAGTATAGAAAAGTTATGAAGGGTAGAGAAGTCGTGAAGTTGAAGTGAATTTATGGAGTGAAGTACAAGTCGTGTGGTGAAGCCAAGTTGTGAATTGTCATGAAGTGGTGTGTTGTGGTGTGATAGATTGGTTATAGCTAGGATTAGAATGTGACATTTCGCTTAGTGTCAAAAATTGGTGTAAGATAAGTCGTGTACGGTTTTCTCTGCCTAAAGGGAGGTTGTTGACTAGTGAAGTAACTCTCGAGTTGGGTAATCGGGGAGTGAAGTAGGGCGAAGAGGTGCTTCATGACCGAACCACTATAAATCATTGCGTCCGGTTTGCATTTCCTTTTACCTTTCCCCTTACATTTATATTTACGCAATTGCTTTACATTTATACTTGCATCATATCTATGTGTGACTGAATGGTTGCTTATATTGTTTAGATGATAATTGTGCCATAGATATAAGTTAATATTATGATTAAGCTATAGTGAATATAAATGTTGTATACACACTTTTCACATTGAGTCAAACTTGATTGACAATTTGATATGAAACATTTTAAATATTTAAATGGAAACGTATTCACCCCCCTCTATGATTTCCACATATAATTTGAGTGTTATCAACCAAGCATAAATTCTGGAACTACTAAATTACCAGATCTCTCAAAAAATATGTAAAGGATATGAATAAAAGGCTAGAATATACCTCACAGTTTAGTGGACTGATTTTTGTGCTAGTTATAATATCAATCCGAGTAGGATTTGCCTTACTAAGTGTATACAATTTTTTAATTTTGGAAGAAAAGCTATATATTAGTTTTTGTAAAATATCAGTTGAAAACGTGGCTAGATTACAGGGCAAACATAGAGGGATATTAATTTTAATTTTAATTTATTTTTTCCTATTTGACTTCCCCTCCACACTTAAGTTGAACATTGCCCACAATGTGAGAACTGATTAATATGAAAATAGAGAAAATTAAGGAAAAACAATACTTCCCGGGGCATAAGATAGTGTAGCTACGAGAAATCCGTTCTTTGAGCAAGCGCCATAATTTTTTGGTTCTATGATATACTACCTGCAAAAGTAAACAAACAAAACACAAAAAAAAAATTAGTCCCCTCCACACTTGAGTGGAACATAGATAGAGCACGGGTTGCCTCCCGATAAGCGCTTAGTTTAAGAGGGTCATTAGCTAGACTCATGCTTCGGTAGATCAGTTTTTAGGATAGAAGAGTGTGATTTCTTCCCTTCGGTCATTGTATACATCTTTTTCATGATAGAGCTTACGATGGCCGTTTACAATAAACGTCTTTCCATCTTTACCATATAGTTCCACATATTTGGATGGATATTGATGTTTCACCACATATGGTCCAAGCCATCGAGATATGAGTTTTGGTTGTTTAAACTTATATTTAGAATGATATAACAGTACTTTGTTTCCATTTTAAAACTCTTTTCTCATTTTGAGTTTTTTGTCATGCCAAACTTTGGTTCTTGCTTTGTATAGACAAGAATTTTCATATGCCTGATGTCAAAATTCATCTAATTCATGTAACTGAAACCTTCTTTTCTTACCTGCCACGATAAGATCGTGTCAAATTTAAAAAAATCATAGATCCGGTGGTCTTGGTGAATCAAACCATAAGATAGTCATCTTTAGAGAGAGAGAAAGGGTAGAGGGAGAAACGAATGTGTGTAAAATAGAATGAAAAGTGAACTATTACAAAAGTCTCACCCCTCTATGGAAGCAATGGAGGGGTATTTATACCACCATCTAATACATAAATATGCTAAGTTAACAACTTTAGTCCCTACGTATGGTGGTATGTTAAACTATGGTAATTCCGTAATGTCGTCACATAAAACAAAATCCTAACAATCTTCCCCCATAGGACGATATACGGAATTACTTACAATATTTTCCTAACAAGTACCTAATGATTAAGAACAAGAACTTCTATGAAGCTTCCAATGCTGATGATGTCTTTTGTGGCCTTTGACTTCAAGTCTTTACTCAAACACGAATCATCTTTGTAGTACCTTGTAGGAGAAATATTGCAATAGGCATGAACTAAGTAACCCATACACTTCTGGTTAAGGAGAAGCTTCTGAATTAGCTTCCCCCTAATTCATGCCACATATTCTATGTTTAGAAGCTTTCCAAGCTTCCCCCTAAACAAGCAATCCTCTCTTAAGCAGTTTCAAAGCTTTCTTTCAAGCTTAGAATAATTAAGTGCACAGCAGAATTAGTAACAAACCACATCAAATATTTCTCCTTTAATAATAAGCTTAGTGATTGACTATTTGGGGAAACATTAACTGGATCAACAACATATCTTCTCACACTTGAATAATTCTTCTCACATTTCTTCCCATTGGAAGCTCAAGTAATGCATACCAACAGTATTAAGGTATCTCTTCCACCATGTAGATGAAGAGATGCAACCAGTCTCATTGTATGAAGCCCAAAAACCCGAAGTACACACTCTATCCCATTTATGAAGTCGAAATTGTAGCATCAAAGTTAATTAAGTCCCGGAGGTACGCATTCCTTCCTTCAAGATAATGATGATATTTCTTGTAACACCCAAGATTAGCTAAGTCCCGGATTGATAACACCAAAGTCAACTAAGTCCTGGATGAACTCATTTCTTCCTGCATGATACTGACTATCTAGAGGAATCATCATACCATTGTGTACCTCTTTTATCATCATAAACTGTTTCTTATATCTCTTCCCCCATGTAGTTGGAATAATACACCAAAAGACATGAGTTAAAACACGGATTTTCTCTGCGGTTATGACATTTGTCTTCCTGGAATGACCTTAAATAAGAAAAAGGCATGAAGTTCGTCACGTGTACTCGTTGTGCATTCATATGTATATCTCCTTCCCCCTTGCTGGTTTTGATACCTCGGAATCAGCAAAACATTGTACGCACATATACTTGAAATCTTGTAAGAAGAATGAAATTAACTCAAATGTATCCCATGAGAATCAACTACTGATCAAATCTCTACTCATAAACTCTCTCTGGCAATCTTTACCGACCCCTTTGTAGGCTATATGAAGTGACCACTGATGGAGTAAACCCGATATACAAAACTTGAAACTAAAGTAGAATTCCATGTTCTTGTGACTTAAGCTTGCACTAATGTTGGAAGAACGGTGTCGAGAATTTGTGCAACATCCAAATCTCTAAGTACTAAATACTGACCATAAAAAGTATGAGACTTTCATCACCTCTTACGATTATCCACAACGTCTTCTGCGTGTGACACTGAGTACTACAACGTAACTCCTTTAAGTGATAGTTATCCAGGTCTTCAATCATCCACCTCGACTTCTGGAAACTAGATAAACCAAGTCCGCAACTTAAATCTTAAGCACGAGCAAGTTATCATTGAAAGTCATGCATCCAACCAACCCCGACTTCAGGATAAAATAAGTACACGCCCTCGTGAAATCCAACTTTAATCTTAAATAAGTGATACCCGATCAACTCCCTAGTCACTTAGAAAAATTAATACCAAAACTAGCCATTTAAATTTATTTCCTCGATTCTTTATAAAATTGATCCCGGTCTCGTCACTTAAAAAAAATATTGTCACTTTGTCATTTTAAATCCCGGTTAAAACCATGAATCAAATTTTAGTTCATAATACATATACTAAGAAAATTTAGCTCAAGATGGCTTTATACCCGGTCTCTTAGACATGACCCGACATAATATTGTTTTAAAAACTTGGCTTAATCCAGTAAACTCAGACTACCAATACGGCCTGATCCACATACAGTTGCATTACCTGGCCTAATTAGTATAACAAAACCTTGGCCTATAATTGAATTACCCAGCCCATCACTTTTGATAAATACCCAGCCAAACTATAATCAGCATAATTCTTGGCCCATTATTTTTTTATAGAAATAGGCCCAATCACAAAACATATAGCCCACGTTGTAATTACAATAATCCAGCTGCATGTATACAAGGCCCAATCATACATACACATCCAGCCCACACCAATAAAACCTGGCCCAATAATATGAAACATGTGTCAGCTCATTTTTTTGTTTAATAGAACCCGACCTAACACCAAGCCTTAATACCCTAAAAAAATTAGATAAAAAGCTCAGTTATACCTAATTTATCTCATAACTACACTAACCCTAATCTCAAATCATACGCAGTCATGCTTTATCTGTGTCTTCCTACACAACCAAAACGTATCAACCACCAAATCTCCCTTTTTCATCCACTCTTCTATAGTCAGTCAACAACCGAATCTTTTTCCAGTATAAAACATTCACGCCTCCAATTTATCAAACAAACAATAAGCCAAACATGAAGTCTTTCTTAGACTTAAATTCGAATAGCAATTAAAAACCTAATCCCTTTATGTTGTTCTTAATCGAACACTCAACAGTGAAGGTGCGACATCAAGATCATGAAGATGGTCTCGGGTAGGTGCTTCCTTTTGTTTTTTTGTCTTTCAATCGAATTAAAGGATGATTATAACAGATTTGTGACTAATCTTTCTTTATATTCAAAGATTAAAATAAAAGCTAAGCTTTTGATAAATCTGTGATGACATCCTTTTTGTGTTTGATCTTAAAAGGTCATGACATTTGTTACAACATGAAAGAAAGAATGACTGAGATCTTTTAATTTTGTGTTATGTTTCGAGTTTGTAGAGATGATAATTGTGACGATAGGGTAATAGTTGAGATTGGATTTGTTGTAGTTGTATTGTGAAGGGCTGTAATTCTTGTTGATGTTGGATATTGATATGGTGTGGCTGTTGTTGTTAGATGTCGTTGTAATTGGTGATGTGGGTTAATTTGTTGTGGTTTAACAAACTATGTCCTCTTTATTCTTTTTATTTCTGTTGACCTTGACTTGGTGGAAACTCATTGAGTTAACCTGGGTTAACTCGGTAAATACCGATTAAACTCGGTTTGGGTTATAGGAACCAAACCGCTGGCAAGTAGAGGCAAACCGCTGCTAACCAAACTTCTACCACCAAACCTCTACCACCAAACCGCCATGAGTGAAACTGCCAAACTGCCACCACCAACCAAACCGCCATTACCAAACCGCTGTCAACTTTTAAATTAGGCAGAGGTTTGTTTAGATATGACCATGTTAATTTTAAACCGCTACACCTGTTAACAAACCGCCATGGCAAACCGCTACGAGTTCTGCCAAACCGCTATGTGTCATATTCAGAAAGTACACACTGTGAGGTACTATTTTTTTTCTTTTTGTTTATTTTCTTTTTATTGACTAGAAAACAAAAATAGTGTACTTTCATAACTAAACCTCTACCAAGAACTCGAAAGCTTAAAAATTAAGCTATTCTTATCACTAATAAGCCACTAAATAATATGTGTAAAAGCCTAAAAAATAAGTTGTTAAGCATCAGATTAAGCTCTTGACTTGCAGCTACAAAACACTGTTTGGACAATAATATAAAGGTGACAAATATGGACTGGATCTACTGGACAATAACAAATAAAACAATATGAATAAAAAACGTGATTAATATTTGTCACGTTTAACAAAAAATGACAACAGTGACCTATTTAGACATAGAAAAGTGTGACAGATTTGTGACACAATCGAGACCAACCGGACAAAAAATAAGCCGACCCAAGAATGAAACCAAGGGTCTGATACCACTTGTCAAATATAAAAAAATCGTAGATCCGGTGGTCTTGGTGAATCAAACCATAAGATAGTCATCTTTAGAGAGGAAGAGTAGAGGGAGAAACAAATGTGTGTAAAATAGAATGAAAAGTGAAGTATTACAAAAATTTCACCCCTCCATGGAAGCAATGGAGGGGTATTTATACCACCATCTAATACATAAGTATGCTAAGTTGACAACTTTAGTCCCTACGTATGGTGGTATGTTAAACTATGGTAATTCTGTAATGTCATCACATAAAACAAAATCCTAACAGATCGGGATTACATTTTTTAAGTGCCCAGTATGCACGGTATTCAATTTCAAATGGTAAGTGGCAGTTTTTACCGTATAAGATTTTATAAGGTGTGGTTTCGGTTGGTGTTTTCTAAGCGGTTTTGAATGCCCACAGAGCATCATCAAGTTTTCTTGACCAAACAGCAAGGTTGTCTTTCACTGTTTTTTCAAGGATATGTTTAAGGGCTTTGTTTGTATTTTCAACTTGTCCGCTCGTTTGAGGATGATAAGATGTTGAGAAACGGTGATTGACACCATATCGTTTCATGGTTTTTTTTCCTAATTTTGTTAGAGACATGAATACCTCGGTCACTTATGAGAGCTTTGGGCTTTCCAAAATGGCAGAATGGTTTTTTAAGAATGAAATAACAACTCTGGCATCGTTCGTCGGAAGAGCTTGAGCTTTGGCCCATTTGGACACATAGTCGACAGCGACTAAGATGTATTCGAATTTATATGATTTCGAGAATGGCCGCATAAAGTCAATACCCCAGATGTTGATGCATAAATTGTTTTAAATAATTAATTGCTAAGTTTTAAATTTATGAAACTCGTCTACCGATACACGCACTAACGGGCAGAGAACCCGGTCGTATATAGTGTAGTAATTTGGTAAATCCAAGGTCGACCCAAGAGCTAAGGTTTACTAGTTCTAATTTGATTATGTCACATTTGAAAATGGTTTTTAAGATGATTTTAATAACTACAGAAAAGTAAATGCAGTAAAGTAAAGTGATAGAAGAAGTCAAGGAGAAAACCGTGCTAACCTAACCATTTCATTACTAATGTTATGATTACATTTTTCTGTGCAATGTTCAATTATAAGTTCCATTAGTGGTTCTAATATCGACAAACCCGAATTGGCATTTGAGGTATGCCCTATACTCACTCTGCGATCCTACATTCCCCTATGATCACACGAGCAGGGCATCCAAGTTTGTAGTGGTTAATCCCCAACTATTCTTCAGACCAATCTATAATCTAAACTGATTATTAACCACCTCTGAAAGAGTTCCTGTGCTTTTTAAGTATTTAATATGGCAAAGATGGTAATGTGGTTAATTCCTACACTAGGGATAGGTGCTAAGCTACCCTAGTACCCCGCTAATCCCAGGTTCAACAGGGTAAGTCTAACAACAGGATTAACAAGATCTAAGCCACCCTCTATACTACCAAAATGCAGGGATCAATGAAAGGCTATAAGGATATCTAACAGAACCATACTTGAAAAGGAAACAATAATCATATCAATAGCAATTACATGTTTAGGCTAGCACTAAGAGTGCTTAGCCGCTCATGGTAACAGTAATGCAAGAATTAATGAAAGTAAACATTGATTGAATCATCATTGTTCTTACAGTAAATGTTATGAACGATTAAATACAAGAATTAAGTAAAGTGACTTCTCCCTTGGACCTTCTGGTGAAATGCTTCGAACTTTGGGGGCTTGGTTCACCCCTTGGGACTGTGTTGTGAGTTGTGGAAGTGAGTGACGATGAATGAGCCGGATAAGGGCTCTATTTATACATTTTGAAACTATTACGATGTAACCCTTATGCGACGTTATGCCATAACCTTGCTACGTAGGCTTCCAATCTTCTAGGCTAAAATGACGTTACGGCGTAACCTTGTCGCCTAATTTACGCCATAACGCTAACTCGGATAAGTCATCTTCTATGAATTTTGAATGTTACGGCGTAAAGTGGGAGAGGCTTTAAGCCGTAAAAGCTGTGATGACTCATTTCTTCTTTAAAATATGTTACGGTGTAATCCTTCAGGGATGTTAGGCTGTAACAAGCCTTGAACTCTTTACTTTAGCGCATTTCATGTCCAAATCCCACGTCTTTTGCTTAAATGCTCACTTGGTCCCTGAAAACTAAATATAAACAATTCAGTAACATTTCGAGACATTTATAACATATTTATAAGCATTTTCATAAGGAATTTGATATTAAAATGTATTATTTATTTGATGTAATCAAATATCCCCCACTTGACTTCTACTTGCCCTCAAGTAGAACCATTTAGAATAATTCATAAAAAGATTTCCCCAATTTAACTTGGAGAAATGAATTTATAAGTTACTTATGCTAGAAAACAAAAAAGGGGATCGAAAACCCTCAACTCTCATTACTAATCTAAGTGTTTCATTTCAGGGTGATCACTTAATTGTACAGTCATAACATGTATTCTATCATAAGTTTAGAAAGTACACAAGTCTCCACCAACTAGAATTAGGGTCTAAATAGTCTCAAAGGCAATATGGGTGACAAACAGGTTTAAGGATGAATCATCCTGTAGTCCTATTCCAAAAGCGTTACACCAACAAGGGCGACAAAATCACATATACACATCCATAATGATGTAATAGACATACATGATTGCAATCAAATCCCTCATCCGAGCAAAACCAATGGTTGGGATGTAGAACGATATAGGGTAGGATAAGACACAGGCTATACAATAATTGTTGTTAAATAAAAACATGAAACAATTAGTCAAAAGTAATCTAAGGTTGTCATAACCAGCTACTGTCTGTCCATAAGTCTAAGAGTCTAAGTCTGAAAATCTGATGTTCAATAATGGGCTACTAGCTCCATTATTCACAATCATTAATATGGCTTATAGTTGCACCATTTTTACATTTTTTTAGCACATAGATGGCTTATAGTTGCACCATCTTTTCTTTTTAAACGTGAAAATGCTACAGGAGTTTATATCTTTTTATTATTGCCCCTGCAACATTTGATATAATACGTGCATCCCCCCACTTAAGATGAACAATATCAAAAGTGATGTAACAGGGGGTATTTATAGATCATTATTGATAGGTCTTCCATGAATACCTAAAATTTTCGTGCCCATTCCCCCGAACCATGGACTTAAGTAGCCAGAGATTTCAACAAAAAAAAATAAAGACTACAGGGTAGGCTAAGGTGAAATGGTGTAACAAAACATATAGGGTTTAAACAGGGATTGGCTTAACAAGGTGATCTAGGGGTATCTTGCACTAATATTGAGTTCAACAAAGGGTTTTACACGGGGAGGTCGACAAGTTAGTGTGACAAGTCGATAAACACACACACATATAGGCTTTTTGGGTGATTTCCTCAGATGTTATCTTCTTGAACAGTTTATTCTAACTAACAAATTAGGTCTTGACAAGATGTACAAGCCAAGTTCTAAAGTCTACAATACTATCGGCACACTCATATTTTTGGTGGACTTTTGTATAATAGATGGAAATGGAATATTAAGCTTAACATCACCAATTGAATTAAGGGTAATAGTGTACTCGACAAAGATTCATTATAGTTTAGTAAGAAAAACATGTCAATAATTTTAAAATTGGCACCATTTTTCAAAGAAACTAGAAAATCGAATGCAAATATAGGTCAAGTGGTAATTCTACTCCCCCCCACTTGGTTTATACAATGTCCCTATTGTACATTTAAGTAATTGAAATAAATTAAAATAAGAGTAGAATTAAAACAAAAGACTCCCCTGAGCGTTGCTCTCTTCTTCGAGTGATGACTGCAAGAGATGAATTCTTGCAAAGCATCTATAGAACAACCTCATTTCCCCTGAAATCACTAAACAAGAACAAGCATTAAATGTTCATAGATAAATATATACTAAAATCTAACTCAATTTCGTAGGAATCACGGTTGCATTTAGCATATGCAACAAGCCTTTTAAACCACTTGGTAGCCCAAGTGGACGAGTGAAGTCTCATAAGGGTTTTCAGAGAACATACCCACAAAGTTCATTTACTTATACACAGTTTTGAAAAGGTTTCAAACTTATTTTAGTTTTCAGAAAAGGAGTTACTGCGTAACCATGGGATTGGTTACGCCGTAAACATATGGTTTTAAAATTTTAGAAATTTGAATAAGAAGGTTACGGCGTAACTAATATAGGACTTTACGTCGTAATGATATCTATTACGGCGTAACCTATGTGGTTACGCCTAGACAGAGTCTTGTTATCATACGAAAACGAGTCAAGGAGACCTTGAATTCCACTTCCTTATAGATAGAACCTACTAAATAAGAGAGAAACCAACAAAAACCAACTAAAATTTATAATCCTAAATGCATTTTAGTAATTAAAGACGGGTTGTCTCTTGACAAGCACTTTTTTTTATTAACGAGTCTTTAAGTTAGACTCAAACTAACTCTACGTTTTCCTTGTAGTTCTCCCTTCTGTATCCATCTCTTTCCGGATCATTCCTATGAATCTAGAACCGTTAACTCTTCCTAAAGGCTGGGCATCATCTGACTATTTAGTAATATATATAAAACTCTTTTTATTTTTGAAAGAGTATCGTTTGACTTCAAAGGTTTCACTCTTGACAAAAGGTGGTGTGTAGCATGTCTTCTCTATGTCACTTTCCTACTGTTCTTCTTCCTCAAACCCTTCATCGTGCCATTGGCATGCAGTTGCCTGAAACCTTTCACATTTCTCCCATATATCATCCATGGCATACTTTTTCATACCTACCCTCAAATCATATTCATTTGCCAACTATTCAATCTCACTGTCAAACTTTTCCTTGTACACATCAAACCTCCTAGAGTATGGGTCATCCCGTATCTTACTAAAGTCAACCTCAAAAATAAAGTTTTCTTTTACCCATTCCTTAAACATTTCACACTTAATAGCTTTACTGATATTTGTATGTCCTAACTTAATTTTTACCCACTCTTAAAATGAATTATCCCTAAGACGTGGTTTCTTAAGTTGTGTTTGGAAGACGTCAAGGAAGTAGGTGTTTATGCGCAAGGTGTCATTTGGTAGGCTATCACTTTCCTGATAAATGTATGGGTGGGGGTATTCATGGTGAAAGTCATACGGGTTGGCATACTTTGTGGCTTTTCGTGATTTAACGTTAAATTTATAATTTTGTGCTACCCATTCGTAGTATCGCCATTTAGGAGTTACATCGTCAATATTCTTGTTCTCTTACCTTACTTTAAGGAAGTCAGCAAATATCATCCCATTTCCCCCAATATTTTGTCTTTCATGATCTCGAAAACATATCCATTGCTTAAGTATCCTACTTTCCTCTTTTCCATAAATAGCATCATATCCACTATAAAAGCTTAAATCGGGATTGCAAGTAGGTCACTTTTGGCAATCCTTTTCACAATCCTTAACAGTTACATAAATAGGTTTGCAAACATGCCATCTTGACACTACATTTCCTAAGAGATGGCTTCCTACTTCATCCTCTTGACTACCTTCAAGTTCCTGCATATCATCACTTGAATCAACAGTGTCTATGCTTATATCGCTATAGGGATGGGTACTTTGCTCAAATAACAAGCACATAGGGAATCATAAGAGAATACACCAGTTTCAATTTCAAGAGGGTTGAAGTATTCGCTTTCCGAAACAGAGCTTGCCATGTAAATTTTTTCAAAAGGAACTCTAGAGTGACATATTCCTTCATTCATATCAAACTTTACTTTTTCTTCACCTATTTCTAACAAAATTTCTCTCCTGAAAACATCTATCTGAGCATGCATTGTTGCTAAAATTGGCTTACCCAAAAGCATTGTTTTGTTAGGTCCTTCTAGCATGTCAATAACTATAAAATCGGAATGGAACAAGAATTTATCCATTTTTACTAGGACATTCTCCACAATTCCTAATGGGGCCTTCTTTGTCATATCTGCCATTTCAACTACCATGCTGGTTTCCTTAAGGTCAACCAATTTCAAATGTTCAAATAGTAATTTAGGCATCACATTAACACTAGCTCCTAAATCAGCCATAACATATAACTTAAGATTACCAATAGTGCAAGGAAGAGTAAAACTCATGGGTTCAATTCTTTAGGTGGTAGTTGGCACAATAAGGTTTCTGTACTGTCCCCTTCTTCAGCTCTAGTTACAAAAGATACTCCTTGAATTTCGCTAGTCCTGCTATAAGATGCTTTATTTTGAGCGTTTTTGTAAATTATCTTGCACTCTTCAACCACTGTTTTAAGGATGTCAATTATGGCATCCTCCTGTTCCTCCTTATCTTGCTCAGTGATGCGTTTACCTAATTCTGCATTCAACCATTCATCTACATCTTCGTCAGAACTTACTTCTTTATATTCATGATGAGAGTTAGGAAAACAGAGGTCATAGTCAATTGAATCTAAGGGTTCATGTGTATTTTTGGTAAGTGGTTGGGGAGATTTAAAATAAGGGGGAAGTGAGGGAAAATAGGCATTGGCTTTCAGTTTGTCAAGGTGATGCTTGTTTTCCATGACCTTACTTCTTCCAAGGGTGGTTGATCTTAAACTCCTAGTATAGGATTGAGCATACCCCCAGGGATGACTTTTCATCTCCGCTTCATACTCCATATATTCTAAAATAGTCATGTTTTCGATATCCTTTGTTATCATCCTACCAGATTTAATTCTAGCCATTCCATATGCTTGGTTTTCCTGTATCAACATTAGATATTGCTCAATGGTGAGGTTTTCAATGTCTACCTCGTTCATCATGTTTCTTGAAAAATTAATGAAAATTTTAGAAATCAAATTACAACTAATATTAGCATCCTGACAACGGCGCCAAAACTTGATGCGTAAATTATTTTAAATAATTAACTACCAAGTTTTAAATTTATAAAACTCGTCTACCGATACACGCACTAACGGCAGAGAACCCGGTCGTATCTAGTGCAGTAGTTTGGTAAATCCGAGGTCATCTTAAGAGCTAAGGTTTACTAGTTCTAATTTGATTATGTCACGTTTAAAAATAGTTTTTAAGATGATTTTAATAACTACAGAAAAGTAAATGCAGTAAAGTAAAGTAATACAAGAATTCAGGGAGAAAAGCGTGCTAACCTAACCATTTCATTACTAATGATATGATTATACAAGAATTAAGTAAAGTGACTTCTCTCTTGGACCTTCTGGTGAAATGCTTTGAACCTTGGTGGCTTGGTTCACCCCTTGGGACTGTGTTGTGAGTTGTGGAAGTGAGTGATCATGAATGAGCCGGATGAGGGCTCTATTTATACTTTTTAAAACTGTTACGGCGTAACCCTGATGAGACGTTACGCCGTAACCTTGCTACGTAGGCTTCCAATCTTTTAGGCTAAAATGACGTTACGGCGTAACCTTGTCGCCTATGTTATGCCGTAACGCTAACTCGGATAAATCATCTTCTATGAATTTTGAATGTTACGGCATAAAGTAGGAGAGGCTTTACGCCGTAAAAGTTGTGATGAATCATTTCTTCTTTAAAATATGTTACAGCGTAATCCTTCGGGGATGTTACACCGTAACAAGCCTTGAACTCTTTACTTTAGTGCATTTCATGTCCAAATCCCACGTCTTTTGCTTAAATGCTCACTTGGTCCCTGAAAACTAAATATAAACAATTAAGTAACGTTTTCAGACATTTATAACATATTTATAAGCATTTTCATAGGGAATTTGATATTAAAATGTATTAATTATTTGATGTTATCAGATGTCAAAAACATCACATACTTGAATGCTGTTTAAGGGCATTTCATCACGTTTGAATATGTTTCCAGATTTTTGACATGCTTCGCAAAGGCGAACGAGAGTATGAGCTTATTTGATGATTATTGGTCAGTAAAAGCATGAGTCTAAGACTTTTTTAGCTATGGTGTTTGGTCCATAATGTCCACCAGTAAGTCTGTGGTGACATTGATCTAAAATGGTATGAGTTTCTGGTCCTGCGACACATCATCTAATCATACCGTCTGAACATACTTTGAAAAGATAGGGATCTTCCCAAAAGTAGTTTTTGAGATCAGAGAAGAATTTAGTTTTTTGTTGGTACGTCATTCCTTTGGGTATAATATCACCTACCAAATAGTCTGCAAAGTCTGCGAACCATGGTATGTCTCTGGTGGTTATTTCCATAAGAGTTTCTCTAGGAAAGTTATCGTTGACATCACTATCATCATTTGTCTCATCATTTTCAATTCGAGATAAGTGGTCGGCGGCAATTCTTTCTTTACCTTTTTTGTCTTTTATTTCGATATCAAACTCTTAATATAGCACTATCTAACGTATAAGGCGTGGCTTAGCATCTTGCTTTTTGAAGAGGTGTCTAAGAGCTGAGTGATCGGTGTATACAACCGTCTTTGATAATATCAGATAGGGTCAAAATTTATCGAATGCAAATACTACAGCCATCAGTTCCTTTTCAGTAATAGTATAATTTTGTTAAGCTACATTGAGAGTTTTGCTAACAAAATAGATGGGATGAAAGTGTTTTCCATCTTTTTAACCTAGGACTTCTCTAACTGCGATTTCACTTGCATGAAACATAAGCTCAAATGGATGATTCCAATGTGGGCTCATGATCACAGGAGTACATGTGAGTTTTTCTTTTAACAAATTGAATGCTTTGTGACATTCATCATCAAACTCGAATGGATTATTTTTTTTCAAGAAGTTTTGTTAAAGGACGGTTAATTTTCAAGAAGTCTTTAATTAAACGTCGGTAGAAACCGGCATGTCCTAGAAAACTTCTAATGCCCTTGACATTAGTAGGTGGTGGAAGTTTAGAAATTACGTCGATCTTGGCTTTGTCACCTTCTAGGCCTGCACCGGACACTTTGTGTCCGAGAACTATTCCTTCTTTTACCATAAAGTGAAATTTTTCCCCATTAAGGACAAGATTTGTATCCTTGCAACGTTGAAGCATTTTATCAAGATTATTTAGATAGTTATTGAAGGAGTTTCAAAAGGCGAAGAAGTCGTCCATAAATAGTTCTACTGATTCTTCGATCATGTCATGAAAGATAGCCAACATGCACCTTTGGAAAGTAGCGAGAGCATTGCATAAGCCAAAAGTTATTCGCCTGTAAGCGTATGTTTCAAAGGGGCAAGTGAATGTTGTTTTTTCTTGATCCATATTATCGATCAGAATTTGGAAATATCTAAAAAAACCATCAAGGAAACAGAAATATGTATTTCATGCGAGTCTTTCTATCATTTGGTCCATGAATGGCAACGGAAAATGATCTTTTGTTGTTGCTTCATTGAATTTACGATAATTGATGCATACTCGCAACCCTTAACGGTTCTTGTTAGGACAAGTTTATCTTTTTTGTTTGTGACTACCGCGATACCACCTTTCTTTGGTACACAGTGGATGGGACTTACCCAAGGGCTATCAGTGATTAGATAAATAATACCAGTATCGAGAAGTTTAACAATTTCTTTTTTAACAACTTCTTCCATGTTTGGATTTAATCATCTTTGTTTTTGAACAACTGCGTTGATCCCTTTAGAACAGATCTTTACTTAGCTTGTTTAAAGCTTAGTTATATTAGATAGATCCAAGACAAATATAGTAGAAACAAAGATTGAGAATATTACAAACTATGCGGAATCTAGTTTGCAATACTAAGAAGAACAATGAAACAGTAAAAACAAGATCTTTACTAAACTTTCAATATATTGAATACTATTTTGAGTTACAAAATAGCTATGAATACTAACTATGATTGCTATGCAAACTATGAATACTAATATGAAAACTGATGTCTAGATCAATGCCGTAGGGTTCCTTTTATACACCATGGAAAACCCTAATGGGCTTACAAAACGCGTCAAGTGATCATGCATATCTATTCCTAATATAACTCATGCATATCACTTTAGCAATACTAACTATATAACAAATAATACTAACTAACAGTACTAATAAACAGACAGTACTAACAATTTGTACTGGCAATACTAACTAAGCTTAACAGTACTAAGTCTTCTCTTGGCAGTACTAAGTTGAACTAGCAGTATAAACTTTGTAGAAGCCCTTAATTCCCAACAATCCTCCCCTAAACTTGATATTCATCTTGTTAATCATCAAGTTTCTTGAATGTCAGCTTCTTGATCACCAGGTGGATGCTTCCAAACACTTTACTGTCTTGGTCTGTTTGCTAGTATGCAGATTCTTTTTAAAAGCTCATCTGCCATATCAGAATATTGATCCACTCTCAGCTTGTTACACAACATCAAAGTCATAAGTGCTCTTATCAGTGGATAATCTTTCTCAACTAGCTTGAAAATATCATGTCCTCTCTTTGTAAACACATGATGAATACCACATGTATCATATAACTTCCATGTCAATGGATCATGCATATATCTCTGAAGCTTCCTGATATGTGTGAAAACACATATCCATTTTATATCAAAAATGACCCATAAAAGACAAAATTGTTCTTAAAATGCTTGTATATTGCTTGTTTTGTCTTTGTGATTGTATAGGTATGGATATAGCAAAAATCGCAAGAAAACGGTCAAAGCCGGACAAACACAGACACGGGAAAGGAAAGAGTATACAAAAGCTGGGGATTTGATAGCAAGAAAGGACAAAAGTCAGCTCAAAGTCAACTCATAGTTAACTTTGATCAACTACCAGGAGATAAAACTTTTCAAAATTCCCAAAATGCCCTTAATGTTAAATCAAAATTCATAAAAAGCCCCTAAAACCCTAACACCGTTATCTTTTTATTAATAAAAGATAACGGTCATTAAATTCCTTATAAAACCAAATTTTTATAACCTGTTAACCATAACCCAAGCCCGAAACTAATTTACCCGGCCCAATCCTATTTCTTTTATAAAAGCCCATGGTCAAAGCCCGCTTCACCCGAGTCAAACCCCCACCCAAACGGTTAAAATGGCGCGAATGTTATTTTTACTATTCATCGTCTCCTCCACTTAACCACATGCCAAAATCAAAGGGTTAATTGCAATTGGCAACGTGACCTTTTAATTCAAGTACCAAAGTACACCCTGGTAAATGAAGAGGTCATGAGAAGTTTTAATTGGTTAAAACCCAAGAAGAATGACACGCGGGTCTAACAAGAAACACACCAATCATTAAATTTTTGCACCAAAATAAGTGCAAAAGAAGCACACAAGGTCTGAAACACAGAATGCCACGTTGGCAATCCGTATGCTCACCCCAATTAATCCAACGGTGATTATTAGAGTTCCAATAATGAGAAAGAATGAAAGGCCAAGATCAAGGGAGAGAGGAGCGTGATCCAAGACCTAGAAGCATCATTTGAAGGCTATAAATACAAGCTCACGCCTCATACACATCATCTTCTTTTTCCTGTTTTTAGTTTTTAATAGCTTAAATAATTTTTCATTTAAATGTAATTTGCTATTAAGCTCTTGTAATTCCAATTTCAAAGTTTTGTAACTCAGTTTTTAGTTAATGAAATCAGAGTTTAATTTTACATAATCTGTTTTTTTACTTATAAGCTTTTAAAATTCCAACTGTTTTTGTCTACTGTTTCACAAGATTCTCAAAAGCTCATCATAAGCTCTCTGAGTTTATAAGCTCAGATTGAGCTTAAATAAGCAATCTAATTTACTCAAACCTATAAAATTAGCCTACTACTTTTGCTAAATGAAAATAAGCTATTTGGATGATAAGCTTACAATGGAAGAGCTTATACGACTTTACTAGCTTATCCTTGTGATAAGCTAGAGCTTGTAGACAGCTCACTTGAGCATATTAAGCCTTTGTTTAGCTAAGGCCTTTGTAAGTTTACAAGTTCTTTTACTGTCTTTAATTTCCTAGTTTAGAATTGCTTAATCTGCTTATTTGCTAGCTTATTTGTGCTAAATTTTGTCTTATTATGCTTATTGAACATGTTTGATCATCTGTTTTCAGCTTTTGTAGTGTAGATCTTAGTTTTTCATATTTTGTCTTATAAATCATTAAAAATCCAAAAATATTTAGCATAGCTTTAATTCTGTCATATTGATCTTGTTTGAATGTTCTTAGTTGTTAATTAGCTTGTAATTTAGTTGATTATCTGGTAATTGAGTATTGTTCATAGAATTTTAATTTCATAAGCTAAAATGAAGTTGAGTAATTTTAAGGGGGTGTTTGGCATAGCAGTACTAACTACAAGTTAGTACTGCTAGTGGCCATTTGGAACTTGAATTTCATTTTGAATCTAAATTTAAGGTTTATAAGAGTAGAATTGAGGAGTTTAAATAGGTTTAATTTAGTTTTCTTAGGATTAAAAAGTGCTAGGCAGAATTTGTCAACATAATTTTGAGCTCAGGCCATTTTAAGCTCTAGTAGCATTTAGTAGATTAATTTGCACTTAGTTTAGTGTTTTAAAGGTTGTCGAAACCACATTTTAGGACTGCACTTATAGGTTTTATCTTTTGGTCACTCTTTGTGTCAAATGCATCAGATAGGTAGAACATATAACTGTCACTTTTCAATCTTCAGTTTCAGTAGGTAAATTTAGAAATTAGTTTTTTTTTATTTTCAGCATACTAGTAGTTTATAGGTAATAGAAGATTTGTTTCAACTTATTTTACAAAATCTAGCTTATTTAGTCATCTAAATTTAAGCTGCAATTTAGTCCTTGTCTTTTAGAAAACTCAGCTCCTACTGAATTTTTAAAACTATTTTCAATAAGCTTTTGTGTTAAGCAATTGTGTTTCAAAATATGTTTCAAAAGAAGAATTTGGTAGCTTATTAGTTGAAGTATAAGCCTGTGTAAGCCACATCCCCACAAGGATCCAGGAGCTTATTGAAAATTAAGCTCAAAGATTCCTGCAGGGCTGTTTGGGTCTAAGTTTTAGTTAAGTGCTTAATAGAGTTTATTAGCTTATTTCCTTAAATTTTAGTTCAATTTCTGTCTTAACTAGTTAAATAGGTTAGGATTAAGTAGTTTTTAGCTTATTAAGTTCAGTAGCTAGCTTATTATAGCTTTTTCATTAAAACCAAAAACACCAAAAACATAGTTAAGTAGGGTCTGTCATGTTTTCAGCTGTTTTTCAGCTTATCTAGGGCTTTTCAAAAATATCTTCTTTTAGTAAACTTGTTTGTTTTTAGCTTCTTTTCAACTTTTCTTTTATAAGTTTTCAAAAATAAAAAAATTGCAAAAAGCAAGGCCTGGGACTCGAACCCACGACCTTGCCTTCACACACACCCATAGTTTACCGTTTTGCTACATTAGCTCATCCATTAGGTTTTCTTTTCATATTTCCTTTATACTCATTTTGCATTTAGCTTAAATAAATAAGCCGTAGCTTATTTTGCCATTTTCTCAGCTTATTACATAAGCTGGGAGCTTGAGTTTAATTTTCCTGCATTCCTAGTTGCATTTAGGACTTTTCGTGAATTTTTGGGATTTTTCCCATTATTTGTTTATTTTTAATCATTTTTCTTAGTTTAAAACTTTAAAAATTCATAAAAAATAGAAAAATAATCAAAAAAATATAATTTTTTTTAGGAAATTTTCTTTTATTATATAGTTTCTAGGAAAATTAGTTTTGTTTCCGTAGAGTTAAAATTGCAAAATTTCTATTTTTAAAGAACGGGATTCGTTCCCGTTCACGTTTTTCGTGTTTTTAAGCTCATTTCAATTCCGTTTTTGTTCTATTTTTCTTTAAACTTACTTTTTAGTCAATTAGAGTCTATTAACAGAAAAATTCATTTTAGGTTTAATTTTGGAAATTTAGTTTTTTTAGGGTTCCCGATTTGCGTTTTTAGTTAAAGTTTAATTTCCCGTTATTAAAGTTAGGTTTAATTGTCCTTTAATTTGCTCACTTTTAGGATTTTAGAAAATAAACCATCTTTGAACCAATTCAAATCATTGTGTAAACAACAAACGTGGTCTCAATTTCATAAATCGTCGAGGAATACGACCCGGTAATCACTTACCGGTAAATATACGTATTATTATAAATAATTGTGAGAATTTTCCTTTCTTCCTTTGTCCTCAAGGATAGTTTGGTAATTTTCTATACTTATATCATTATACGTGTATTATAAAATACTACGATCAATTTTTGGCGCCGTTGCCGGGGATTTGTGATTAAGATTCTTTCGTTTGAAGTTTGTCGATCGTGATTTGGAGAACCTTTCGTCTTCGAAAGTTATGCTTTTAAGAAAAATATAAAATATATAAAAAAAATTTAAAATATAAAAAGTAAAAAATATTTTTCTTTTCTTTTTAGAAGATTAGAAACAAAAAGACAAAAATATTTGCTCTTCCTTTCGATTTTTCTCGTTAATTAGTGAATATTTAAAAAGTTACAAAGTTGGTAAAAGAACACCAACAAATAATACCTTCAATTGAGGTATTATCCATCAATAAGTTCCCAACTCGAATAAAAGATTTAAAAACTTACCATTTGTGTCACTTACGAAATACGGCTCACCTTAAAAAGTAAAATTTTTAAGAGCTACCATGAAGTAAGTTTGATTATTTGGTTCAAGTTGTCTATCTCGTTGTCCGTTAAAATTAGATTGTGAATAAACTTTTGAAAAACCAAAAATATTTTTTTTTCTTTTCTATTTTCTTTAAATAGTGCATGCGCACTAGACGTTCCAATTATCCTAATAATTCAAACGTCACAATTCCAAGACGTCGGAGAAGACAAGTTTCTAACATAGTCGAACCCGAGATTCGAACTATTGTTGAAATGGCGGAACGTACTATGGAAGAGCTACTCCTAGCACCCACAAAAGGGTACAGAGAAGCTATTGTTTTACCAGAAATCAATGCGGGTCATTTTGAGATTAAAACGAATTTGCTTCAATTGGTTCAAGCGAATCCGTTTTACGGTCGTGAGAGTGAAAATCCTCATCCTCATATTAATAGTTTCAAAAGGATTACCTCGACTTTACGATTTAGGAATGTGCCTAACGATGTGATTAAGCTTATGATGTTTCCATATTCGCTCGAGGGAGCCGCTAAAACTTGGTACGAGAAAGAACCACCAAATTCAATCTTGACTTGGGAGGATCTCGTTACCAAATTTGTGAATCAATTTTTCCCTCCTTCGAAAACCACTCACTTAAAGAATGAAATTTCTCGATTTACACAAAAATTTGAGGAAACTTTTAGTGAAGCGTGGGAACGATTTAAGGAGTTGCTTAGAGCTTGTCCCCATCACGGATTTACGGAGTTAACTCAAGTTGATACCTTTTATAACGGTTTAAACGAGAATGAACAAGACTCCTTAAATGCCGCGGCGGGTGGAAATCTTTTGAGTAAGACGACTAGAGAGGCTTTAAACATAATTGAGAATAAATCAAAAGTTCGTTATTCACGAAATAGATCAAATGCTTCTAGGATGAATGCTACTTCTAGTAAAACGGATGAGAGAATTGATAAGCTTGCGGATCAACTTTCGACCTTAGTCGAGATTGTTTCTAAAAAAGTTGTCACTCCCGCTCCGGTTAAAGCGGTTGAGGAAACTTGCGTTACTTGTGGTGGTGCCCATTCTTGGTATAATTGTCCGGCTACCGATAACAATCAGGCTAGTGTTTGTGCGACTACGGGTACTTACAATCAAGTTAACCCTCCAAACCGTGTTAGTAATCAAATGGCACCACCAGGTTTTGCTCCGGTGCAAAACAATGGTCAAAATAGGTTCAATAATCAAGTTCAAGGGAATAATTTTTGGGGAAATAATTTTCATGGAAATCAAGGTTTTCAAGCTCAAAATAATCATGCTCCAAATTTTCAAAACCAAGGATTTCAAAACCAACCTTTTCAAGTGCCTAATAATCAAGTTCAACAAGAGATTTCAAATGATTTTTCAAGTTACAAGAGGAATAACGATCAGATGTTAAGGAACATGCAAAATCAAATCAACTCATTAAAAGGAGACCTTAAGAATGAAATTCAAAACACGATAAAATCTCAACAAGCTGTCATGATGAATCAACAAACCACTTTTTAAAATAATTTTCAAAACATGATTTGTGGATTGTTCCAAAACCAAGCCTCAACTTCGGATACTCTTCCAAGTAATACCATTCCAAACCCGAAGGGTGAGATGAAAGCGATCACTACTCGAAGTGGTGTTGCTTACGAGGGACCCTCGATTCTTACTAATCCTTCTCCTAAAGAGGTAGTGGAACGAGAAACCAAGGAGACAACGGATAAAGAGCAAACAAATTTCCAAGGAAGTATTGCTCAAATCCCACCTCCGGTTATCCCCATTTCTTTTTCGGAACCCGATGTTCCAAAGACTTTGCCTAAAACCACACCCATTCCGGAATCCGATATTCTGAAGAGTTTACCTAAGCCAAATATTCCATATCCTTCCTGACGTGATGATCAAAAGTCCCATGATAAAGCTTCAAATCAAATAGAGAAAATCTTCCAAATCTTTCAAGATTTGTGATTCGATATTAGTTTCGCGGATGCTTTACTTTTGATGCCAAGATTTGCTCCTACGATTAAGAGTTTGCTCATGAATAAAGAAAAGTTTCTTGAGTTAGCTAAGATACCGTTGAACAAGAATTGCTCGGCGATGCTCCTCAAAAAGCTTCCCGAAAAGCTTGGAGATCCCGACAAGTTTCTTATTCCATGTAATTTCCTAGGAATGGATGTATGTCACGCCTTGGCCGATCTTGGCGCGAGCATAAATCTTGTGCCTCTTTCTATTTGGAAAAAGCTTTCCCTGCCGGAACTTACACCAAGTCGGATGACTTTAAAGTTAGCAGACCGATCAATTACTCGTCCTAAAGGACTCGCCGAAGATATTTTTGTCAAAGTTGGGAATTTCCATTTTCCTACCGACTTTGTTGTTGTTGATTTTGAAGCCGATCCTCGAGTTCCTCTCATACTTGGGAGATCCTTTTTGAGAACCAGTCGTGCTTTAATTGATGTATACGAAGGAGAGCTTGTTTTGAGGGACGGAAATGAATAAATAACTTTTCATGTCGATGGCACGTCAAAACATCCTCAAAAGTATGTAAACGAGTCAATTAAAATAGTTAATGACACATGCAAGGATAGTTTTAAAAGGTTTACCGATGAACCTACTCTAGTTTGCTTAACTCCACCAGAAGATGACAATGATGAAAAAGAAAAGAAGGAAGTGAAGAATCTCGCAGAGCCGACGACTAAACGCCAAACTCGTATCACACCTTGTTTGATGAATTTTAAAGTTATTTAGAAGGAGAGCATTTTCCATTCAAACAAAACACCTCAAGTTTCTTCGGTTTTTGCAATCACATCCACCTTACCGTCTATTGAGCCTAAGGATTCTCTCCTAATGGGGGACGAGCACCTTAGTACTTTTACTACTAAGGAAATTGTCCCAATCCCAAGAGAATCTAAGGATACATCTAGGAGTGATAGTAAGAACATTTTACCTTCGTGTGATGATTTCTCTTCTATCAACGTTCCACGTGATGATTCCGTGACTTTCTCTAACCCTCTTTTCGAATTTGATGTCAATTTCATCTCTAGTAACATAAACCCTCTTTTTGATGAATTGTTAGAGGACATTGAGTGCACGGATTCTTATGATTCCAACCTTGATGAGTCGACTTTCCTAGTCACACCTATTTCTGATTCTAATAAGGATGAGGGTCTTACTCCAGGAGACGACATTGAGTTTCTACTTCACCATGATCCGTCTACTCCTTCGAAAAGCGTTGCTTCCATTCTTAAGGGATTCATCGATGATCCACCTTTCGAAGAGAATGATGATTTATTTGATTTGGAATGTAAAACGAATGATTGGAAAAGAATTTTGTACGATGCTCCAATTGATAAAGCTGAGTGTTTCGACGGGAGGCGATAATGATGAGATCGATGCTTTTCTAGCTATGGAAGTTTCTACTAATATTGGGGGTCGGATATTATGATTCGGAAGGAGACGTCATCTTTCTTGAGAGTTTGCTTAGTGATGATACCACCCATAATCTCTCTCCCGAAGTATTTTTCGATCATGAACCACAACATAATACTTTTTCTCCCAAAAGTGATCCTCTCCACCATGAGTTCACCGGTGAACTTATCATGATTCCTCCAGAAATTGTTAGAGAGCACGAGGATTATATCAATCGAATGTCGTTGCTATGCGGTAATTCATCTTCCTGGTCACCGAAAAATTCTCATATAATTATCGAATCTCTTCCCTCATCTACTACTCTCATTAAGGATAATGACTCTAATAGGGAAGAGATCGATATATTTTCTGGTCCAGATGATTCGATACCACCGGGTGTTGAAAGTGATTTTGACTCAGAAGAGGACATTATTGACAACTTGCTTAACGATGATCCTATTTCTGAATATGAGCGTTTAACCTTCAATATTGAGCCCGATGCACCCGTGATAAACAATGTTGATAAGCTTAATGAAGACAAATGTTTTGATCCAGGGGGAGGTGAGATTAATGTTGAAGTTGATGATTCCTTCACATTTTTCATTTAGACTTTTCTCCCGTATCTCTCTTACCCTGTGGATTCTCCTTTTCTTTACTCCTTCGGGAGTGAAGACACCATTTTTGACCCCGGCATCTTCACTTAGAGCCGGTGGCCTCTCATCAGGATGGAACTTTCATGTGCTTTAATGTTTGTCCAAACATTAATGAAAGCCCGATTGAGAATTTTCTTTTCCACACTCTCTCCAAGGACGAATGAATTCGGGGATCGAGTCAAGCTATGTGACTCGGTTACAAAAAATAAAGCGCTTTGTGGGAGGCACCCCATGCTTATCCATTTTTCTATTTTCTTTCTTATTTCTATTGTGATGTGAGGAGGCTTGTACTTTTCCGATTCTTGTTGTTGTTTGTACTTGTGATTGTTGCAGGATTGATCCAGAATTTTCTAACGACTCTCGTATTCGGTGTTTTGTCCCGGTCCACTCGAGCTTCCTAGCCTTTGCTTGCCATTAGTTTGGAGAAATCCGATATCCTAAAGATTATTATCGACTAACATTTATCTTTTAGCACACTTGATAAACGGCTAAATATTTTTTGTGATACTTTCTTCATGTTTGGGTTATGCATTAGACTTTTTGAGTTCTAGTATGGGGTTTTTAAGTCTTAGGCTAGGAAACATTGAGGACAATGTTTAATTTTAGTATGAGGTAGTATATCTTCGATATAATCTTACCTACTTTTGCCCGTTGTTCTCACATACCCCGTTTTCCCACCAAAATTTTCAAAAAAAATGAAAAATTTTAAAATTTTCAAAAATAAAATAAGTGTTTTGTCATAATTTTAATTTTCCTGCTGGGTAGAATAAGAGTAAATTTTGACCCGATCGAGCGTGTTGAGATCTAGCTTGTTCCTTAACTTTTAGGATAAGCGTTCGCGAAAATTTGCGAAGAACAAAAAATGATAAAGTTAAGTATGAGTGTGATGCTAAACAAGGATTAGTTGGAAATCTTAAAAGCTCATGTATGTAATTTGTGACTTTTTCTCCCATAAGCTCTTAACCAGACTAATATACGTGCTATTTTTGGAGATTAAACTTAAATCAACAATTTTATGTAATATATAGCAAAATTTTTAGTCTTAGTTTAAACTTATACTTGAATTTTCAAAAATAAGTCTTCCTAAAAAATATATATATATATAATAATAATAATAATAATAATAATAATAATAATAATAATAATAATAATAATAAACATAAACTGTGGGCTGATAAAAATTTACTACCTCTTGCCGGCTCACAACCGATGTGGTAGTCTTCTAAAGAAAGCCCATAGTAAGAATAAAAAATCCGAGACTGATAAAAGTTTGCTGCATCTTACCGGCTCACAACCGATGTTGTAGCCTTCTAAAAGGTCGAGGGTTATAATTTCATAAATGATATGTTTAATATTAAGGATGAATTAATAAATAGATTTCTTTTTGTTAAATTCAAATATGCTTTTGAACTTTAACTATTCTATTTTAAAAGCTATGCATATACGGGAAACCTGAGAGTTTTTGAAACCT
>BQNB010007925.1:12825-41208 GCA_026074375.1 Tanacetum coccineum | reverse complement strand
ATGGTCATGCATACTTTATAAATCTTTGGATTTCAACATTTACATTTATACTTACAAAACTCTATGAACTCACCAACTTTATGTTGACACTTTTAAGCATGTTTTTCTCAGGTGAATTAGATGCTTGGCCTACTTGATATGCATTGGAGTCTACTACATTCAAATGATCAAATCTCGTTGTATTGTTTTCAAGCTTTTCATTGTGATGCAAATATGGGACAAATGTTATATCAATTTCAAGAAAATCAACGAGATTACTTTTCAAACGACACATTTAGAGGCCGTTCTCTTGTATCTTGTGCTGTTGTATTATGAAGTAACGCCCCCGGACATATTTCCGTTGTGACACATTTTTGGGGGTGTTACAATCCGAATATTTTGAATGAAAGTCTAATGAAGATTTTTCCGTTCTTCTGTTTCTGCCCCAAGGACAAAGGAATTCGAGGAAAGTCAAGCTAGAGACTCGCGCAAAAACAAGCGCTTCTCGGGAGGCAACCCGTGTTATCTATTAGTAGTAATAATAATGTAGTAATAATAATAATATATTAGTTTAGTAGTAATATTGAATAAGTGTGGGGGAGTTCTTTTCTCTTTGTTGTGTTTTGTGTTTTGCTGTTTTTGCTTGCATGATTCCCTATGATCGAGAAGACCTTCGTGCTTGTTTTCAATCCCCCAATCACGCGGTCTCTAGCCATTTTCATGATTATATCCTGGGAATCCTTAATCACAATGGTCTCATTTCGCTCTCAGACATTGTGAGTTAAACAATGGTCTCTAAGGATATTATTTTTCTTCATAGCTTTATACCATATTGTATTACACGAAGACCGTCATAATTTTGTTTACATGGAATTATGTATGAATCTAAGGATTTACATATTCTTGTATAGGCGAGATTTGTAATATGAAGATTGATATGATAATACTTTGTTAACAAAGCCCGTCACAGTTCTGTTTACATGGGATTATGTATAAATCTAAGTATTGCCAAGTCTTGTATGGGCGGGATTGTAATACGGAAGATTGATATGATAATCGGCTATACTGATTCGTTATTAGAGATCTTTTACCATATTTACTCTAACGAGTATCTCATGGAATTGTTCTTAAATTCTATGTCGATCTTCCTGATTGTTTTACTCCCCTTCTTCCAAAGTGAGTTTTAAATACTTATTCCATACTCATTGAGACATCGCATCGTTATGTCATTCACCACTTGAAAACTTTGTGTAAAGTGTACGCGTTGTTATATCAGATATTATTAGTAGGATGATTTATAATCTCTTTTTTAAAAGGACGGGACGCCTTTCAGTTGAATAAAAGAAATGTAAAATGTAAAATCATTCCGAACCATAAGTTTATCAATTCATTATTTACATAAATTAGGACGCTTTTTAGGGCATATAATAAATTATAAATTATAAATGAGTGGGCTTAATGGTATCCAATATGACACGAGTATGAACTCGAACCCGATAATCACCGGAATCCGTTAGAAGGGTCTAGAAACGCAATCATACCTTACCACTCAGCAGCATCTAAAGACCTCACTTGAACTACCTTGTCTCATTCTTAAGTTATTACTTGTGCTGTTACAAATCTTTACGATCACGAGCTATTTGTAGAGCTAACCGACTTGTTACACACTTGAGTTAATGGAGTTGATTCGTCCTTAAACTAACGACTGAGTACCATGTTCCGCCGTCTATCGCATAAGCTCTTCCGCGAGCTCCTCCCATTTGTTAAACTTTATTCTGGGAATATTGTTTCTCGAAATGTCCTCATTCTCGGCATCTCATCATCATTTGTTATAATGTTGACGTTATGGTCGCTGTTGTTGGGTCCTGGAGCGGTCCCGACTGATACAACTTTTATCAATAAGGTAATGCCAACTCCCTTTAACGAGATAAACACCTACTCGACGAACAGATAGTTGACTATTCATTACGGGCCACTAGTAGGAAGGACTTAGGTTGCGATTCATCCTAGTACTGCCAAGTAAGTTGGGCTACCTTACAATACATAAGTCCGTTGATGTGAATCACCGAACATTGACAGATAGCTAGAAGAACAGAGGACTCCGTCCTCGGACATTTAGAAACTCTTACAAACGTACTCATGCAACTACACCTTCTTTTGAGGGTTTCACTATAATGAGACTTTTCCCTATAACGCGGGTTATACAGTATAAGATCTGTAATGAATTATATTTGAGATACCCATTTTGATGGTTAAATATCCTAGCAAACGTAGCAAAATTTTTGGTAGATGGAGAAAGAAATGTAAAACCACCGAATTTTGTCTTTTTTTTCTGAACTAAAATAAAGTTATCAGCGTTCTTGTTTTAGAACGAGTTATTCAAACCTTAAGTCTTTCTTGGTCACACATCGCGGTTTAACACAAATTTAATCTCGGGACGAGATTTCTTTAAGGGGTAGGTACTGTAACATCCGAGAATTTTCGGAATTTTTAAAGGAGATATAAGTTATTCCTAGGTTGAATTATCAAAAACGAGTAGCTAAATCACGTTTTCATTATTCGGACTCTAAAGCAATTTGATGTAAAACGACATTCCTGACAACTTTTTAGTTTTGACCGAGATCCGAAAACAGTCAGAAGGTGACTGAAATGTCCTCGCAAAATTTTGAGCACAACGCGTGCCGACCCAAAATAATTAAATTTATATTTAATGTTATAATTCATTAACTAATTTAACTTTAATAAATTAATTATATTGTTATCGAAATAACGTTAGTTAAAAAACGCATTATTGAAGTTAAAAATTCATTTTCGATAAAGTTTATCGGAAAAAATATATAAATGAATAACAAACATTTTTAAATAAAAGTATGAAACAATTGCTGAAATAAGAATAGTTGTAAATACTCATTTTTATTCAGAAAAAAATGATTTGAAAAACAATGGCCGCAAGTTTCCGGTATTTGAAATCAACGTTAAACTAGTTTTCAAACGAGTCCCGAAACCCCTCTTTATGAAATATATTAAAAGTTACAAAATAGACCCTAGCGATTGGGTATTATCATTTTCTAATATAATATTTATTATATATAAAAAATATATATCATTTTTCCATTTCTATAAAACAAAACACACACACACAAATATATCACTCTCTCCCTCCTCTCTCCCCCACCATATAAATCCGGCCACCGCCCCACCTCCGGATTCCGGCCACCACCACTTCGCCGCCACCGGAAAACTTTTCCTGCGGATTTTTCCGGCGAACTCCAAAAATGCTCCTCGTGAGCCCTGACTCTATTCCGGATCTACTACTTCACTCTCCTTCACGCGCCTCCATCACCACCACCCACCTCAGCCGCCGCTGCCATGCCACCCTACGCCTCTTCCTCCACGCCACCACCGCTGTACAACCACCACTAAGGGTGCGTTGGTACAGCAGCCCCGATATGGGTGTATTCGTTTATGTGGCTAAACCCAAGGGTGCGTTCGGGTTGGTTTTCAAAGCACCAAGGGTGCGAGTGGTTATTGCACCAGCAGGGGTGCGTGTGGTTCAACGACAAGGGTGCGTTTGGGGTTTGGGTCTCAACTAACCAGGGTACGTTTGGTTTATGTAAACCCGTAGAAATGTTGCGTTCGGTTTATTTACGGCACTAAGGGTGCGTATTGATTATGTGTGTAAATAATCAACCGGCTGTTTGGTTGATGGCAGCCACCGCCCTAAGGGGTGCTTGTTGGCTGTGGGTTTCACCACAGTGGGGTCCGTTTGAGTTGTAGCAAATTAGGGTCCGTTTGGTATCATGGCAGCCAACGGGGGTGTAGGATCCCGATAACACTTCACTTCACATATAACATACACACAAATCGAACAAGAAAAGAGAAAGAGAGTGAGTTGTTTAGAGAGAGAAAGACGATTTTTATTAGAAATGAAACAACTTACTTTTTCTAAAGAAGAAAAAGTATATATACCCCGTCGCGTTGAAGGTACGCGCGGGATATTTAACTAGGACCCGGGCTCGGGTTTTGCTTGGGATTAAACCCGAAACATATACAATATTAGATTAACTATCGAGCCCGATTCCCGATATTATCCTATTACAACATTAACTAATTAAAGACGAAGTCATCGTAGAGTGACGAGCTTCTTGTTCCGACTCAATATATTGAGGCTACAAGCTCCCCGAAGTGAGGTCTTGAACACGGGAACGAGCTTCCTTAATTGACTCAATGAAATTGAGGCTAACAATCTCCCCGAAGAGAGGTCTTGTCCACGGGATACGAGCTTCCTTAATTGACTCAATGAAATTGAGGCTAACAATCCCCCGAAGTGAGTTCATTGAAGACACTCCTTCATGAGATCAGTGAGATTGCTTTTGTCGTTTAAGCTCGAGTGTTCATGTCTTTGTCTCGTTATTTGTTGAAGGCGTGTTCCTACATGATTTGCGATTCTTGATTGAGCCTTTGTCATTGTCTTTATCGTCTTTGCCTATCTTGCGATCTTGTGTTTTACGACTGTCATACTTTTGCATTATCTCTGAAAGCTTAATCAGACGTTTGCGGAAGTCTTTGTCTTTTAATCTTGAGCTTTCTAGATAGTATGTCTTTGTAGATTAAGCATTTGAATGGGATTGAGGTTGCCGTCACCACTGTTTGACCTGCAGGTTTACGTTAGTGATAAACGAGAAAATTGATTTGAAAATCAATCGACGTGTCACTCGTTAAAGAGTTTTTGTAACACATCGAGAGTGTCATGTTTTTATCAAAATTCATCAACCGTCAATTCATTTACTGGACCAAATCGATATCCAGTTGTCACAAGTTTGATTCATATAGAATCTCGCCAATGGTCACCCCACCGCAGTGCTGTTTGATGATGACACTTGGAAGGATTTCCTTCGTTCATTGCTGAATACTAAAGAGTATCGTCTGAATGTTCTGGCAAATATCACAATGATATTGCGTAGGATAGGACTTTGATAACAGCTTGTGAAAACATGATTTATGTTCTAACAAGTGTTTGAAATGGATGTTGTCCTTACGAGATATTGATTGATCTCTTGGTCTAGACTCGATTAGTGCATTTTGGTTTTAGTTACTCGGAGGCTGAGCAGTTATGCCACCTATTTAATATAACAATCTCAGAGTGAGGATAGTCAATATAGATAAGTGTGTATATCCGTGACAATGGAGACAAGTTTCTGTTGAGAGAAATCCGAATGGTTGGGTAGGTTGTGCATTGCATCCTGGGTCCATGATGTCGTTTTCAATGTCAGCACATCACTTGTGATTTCTGACAGATATGTATTGAAAAAACACATCGCGCCCGGTCTGCCTTCAGTTGTGTGGAGGATTCTTTCTTTAGACCTTTATCCATACATTTCTTTTTCATTCTTCCCCTAACGGGGGGGGGACCTTCAATGTATACTAAGCGTCATTACTAACACCTTGTTGTGTGTTCCAGGTGTTAACTCAATCTTTGTCGGCATTATTCCATTACATTATCTCCATTTCATACTAAGGACTGCTATTTCTAACTTTGGATTATCCTGGGTAGATCCTACGGTTTGGTTGGCTCATAGGATTGATTCCTTAACCTAACCACCTTATTGTCTTCAGAATCGTCGTGAAATTAAGATGTTGTTGGTATAGATCGAACATAAAAGATGTTGTGGGTATAGATCGATCCATAAAAACCTTTTCAGCACATTGAGTGTATAGATCATATTTTAAATACATTTTCTCCCTTTATTTTAAATAATAAACACTTAGTTTTGAAATACTTGTGATGCATATGTCTTGAAAAAAAGATCTTGGGAGAAATTGATGGTCAGCATGGAATGGTTTGGAACATTTTTGATAAATGTTTTGTATACATAAAGATGATGTTCGTTGATGATGTATCCAATGACATTAAAACTTTGTTTTCCGAAAAACTCCCCGCCAAAAATCAGGACCAATTGGTTGAAAATTGTTGTCTTTTGAACATTGTGATGGGTCGGAGTGTTGAACACACCAATTTGAAGGATTATGGAATTGTCATCGAGGAAATTCTTGAAATTTCTCACCAACGGACTACCAAAAAGAGGTGTTTTTTCCAAACTAAGCTTCTTTTGAGCTTTTCTTGTAAGCAAAAAATCAATTTATAAGTTTTGTTTCCTAATCTCTTTTAGCTTTGAGTCGAGGTTTATCTATGTTATTAACATTTGAGCTCACAAGGCTTATTTGTAAAGCTTAGATGAATTTCAACTATGAAGATAAATTGATCTATGGTTGAGTTAAAAAGAGTGCACACATCTTAATCATTAATTTATTCCCGGGAGTGAAAAGTTCACAAGTTGTAAGTATAAGAGCTTAATCATTTGGACTTATATTGACAATGATCTTGTTTATTAGCTTTGTTTAGTCTAGTGAAAAGTCAAGGATGACGAATTTTCCTCTTTTGTGCTCTATTAATCGGGAGTAGCCTATTTCGATGAGCCTAAAAGTTGCAAAGTTGCAATGATTGCCATTAACGTGTTTCCATGAGATTAAATGATGAGAAAAGTGAAAGTTGATTTTAAAAGGTGATTCATAAAAGGTTCTAAACAAGGGCATTTTGGAAACTTCTTAGTTTACAAAGTGTACACTTGATAACATTGCGTGAGGACACGGCAATCCTTTAGTTTGGGGAATTTTGATATTTGCTTAATTGTACATTAATTTACCCGGGATTTTGCCAAATAAAAGCCATAAAAATGCCAAAAGAATAGAAAATGTGTGCTTTTGTGTCCAATTGTGCAGGAAAGGATTGAAAAGACAAAAAGAAGCAAAAACGATCAAAAACCGACAAGAAACGGGAAAAAGACAAAGAGTCAAGAGCAAGAGTGAGAATCCAGCCAGAAATCACAGCCGGATCAGCCCGACACAGCAAGAAAGGAAGTCAAAGACCCAAGATAAAGTCAAAGGGCCAATTATGACAAGTGTTCATAGTTTCAAAGGTTATTTGGAGTTTTTGAAGATCAAGGGACCAAAGTTGCCAAAGAGAAAAGTGAATTATTAAAGAAAAGAAAGAACAAAGAGGGCTTAGTTCGTCATTGTTCACACTTGTTTCTATACACTACAACATGGCAGCTAAACACAGGGGCTCAAATATGCAAAACTCAAACTTTTCAAACAATTAGCCGTGTTTCTCGTAACAACCTAACAACTTTCAACAACTTTTCCCGCCAAAAATTCACACAAACCCACTTCATGAAATCCCCACCCCGCTCCTCTATAAACAATCAAATTCGTTCATAAGCCCTCCCCAATCACAAACAACCACGTGTAAACCAATCATTGGCTAGGACACCTCACTTCTATGATCAAACGGCCACAATCAACTCATAAAAGATCAACGGCTGAGATTTAAAGGATTTTTCTAGAATTCTTTCCCTCTCACCCTCAATTCTCTATAAATAGCAGTCTCAAGTCTCATTTGTTGTTGTTGAATTTTGTTTTAAACTTTTACTTTGTAATTTTCCATTTTTAAGCAATTTAGTTTTCACTTTAAGCAATTAAGCTTTTAAGCTCTTGTAATCTCTTCTTTAAAGCTTGTACTTCTTTAATTCAGTAATACAACTTAGTTTACATGTTTCTTAATCATTTGTTTTCAAGTATAAGTCGAATTTAACCAAATAAGCTCTTAATAAGCTCTTTTGAGCTTATTCATGTTCATAAGCTCAAATTCATTTAGAATCCTGTTTTAATGAATCATTTACTTCTTCTCATCATTTTACATTCATCATGACTACTTGAAGCTCATTTGATCAAGTTTTGGAAGCTTAAAGAAGAAATAAGCTGTTTTAGCTTATTGAGCTTAATGCTCTTTGGTTTAGAGGCTTTGGAAGCCTATAGGTTTATGATTTGAGCCACTCACTCTACTAGAGTGGCTCTAGTTCTGAGACTCCAAAAAGTCAGGTTTCACTTTTTCAATTTCATTTTAGCATTTAAAAAGCTTAATTCATTCTAGCTTATTCATTTGTAGTCAATTGTTTAATACTGCTTATTTTGCTTAAGATTAGATTATAGATGTTATATTGTTAAGCTTTCTAAGTAAGAATTCATTTAGGTTTCATAATTTCACTTTTTCATATTAAGCTGTCATAATAATAGTACAAGCTAGTAGAGAAACTAGTTATTTCTTTCAAATAAGCTGTAGACTTTAGTTTTAAAAAAGCTTAAGTAGGTTAAAACTAGAGTGAGTAGATATTTAGGTTAAGCCCTTTAGTGTTTTTAATAGTTTTTAATCCAAAAATAGTTTAGACAGGATCATATAAGGGAGTGTTTGGATTAGGCCTTAATTGACTCTAAAAGTCAACACTACTTTGTCAAATTACATCAATTAGCTGAGTTAGGTTGATTAACAAAGCGAAATTAAACAAATCTTTGAAGTTAGATTTGTAGGCATTCCAAAATCTAGAGTGGTTAAAAAAAAAAAACTTTCATTTTGCACCAGGGCAAATATTTCATCTTAGTAGTTTAGATTTTAGGAATTTATAAGCACTTAGGAATCTCATTTAGTTAAAATAGAGATAAATGCATTTTGTCATTTGATCATTAGTTTTAAAATGAAAAGTTAACCTGCACTAGTATAAGACCAATTGCATCAGCATTTACATCTTATATCAGAATAGATTTTGGCATTTTAAACTTTGAATTTTTCATTTCCTTGTTAAAACTTTGCAAAATCCTTTTATCTAGGTAGATTCTAGATAGTTAGTTTAGCTTATTTCTATAATCTCAGCATTTAAAGTGTAAAAATAAGCTTTTTAGCTTACTTGAAAAAAGCTCAAAAACAGTTTCACTAGAACTAGCACTTTCTCATTTCAATTTTCTTTCTAATTTTGTTAACTCTAGGTTAATTTTAGTTTAGAATCCTTTAAAACACATTTTAAGCAGCAATAAGTTTCTTTTGTTTTTGCATTTCACATAGAAATAAGCTCGAATATAAGTCTAGAACACAAAACAGCTCTCATAAACTAGCACTTTCTGTAACAGCAATCTATTTGCTTATTTTGTAGCTTATTGTGTTGTTAAAAGCTAAATGTCCTTTTGTTAAAGTTGTTAGGAATAAGCTAAACTGCAACTTTGTAGTTTGAGTTTTTGCTGAAAAGCAACTTTTTCAACATAATCCAAAATAAGCTTAACTCAAGGAGTCCTGTTTTTGTAAATTGTCTAATAGTTCAAGGGCACCCGTTTCTATTATAGTGTAAATTTTTCATATTTAGCCCGCCTACCTTTATGTTCATTTTCCTGTCAATTCACTACCCCAGTCATTCTTTCTATATGAATTACACAAATAGTTTTATATTCTTAGAAAATAGGTTTTAAAAAATTAGGTTTTTGTTTTAATTAGTAAAAATAAGTAACATCTTAATTACTTATAATATTTAGGGCTTTTTTGTGCTAATAGCTTCTGCACATTTTAACGATGTGTAAAAACCAATTTCTATATGTTCTCCTACATCTTACGTATATTTTTCTAGCAATTAAAATAGTCTTTAGTGATTTACTTTTTCTTAGAAAATTCATAAAAAATAGAAAAATAGTTGAAAAATTAAAATTCTTTTTGCAATCATTTTCTTTTTAAATCTAGTATTTTTGAAAAATAAAAGAAAAATTTTAGTGTTAATTTTTATAAAAAGTTTATTTTTAGTTAAATCATTAAACTTTAGAAATTCATAAAAAATTCAAAAATACATAAAAAATTATAATTCTTTTTCCTAAAATTTTCATTTTAAATTTGTGATTTTTAGATATAAATTTTGTTAAAAGTTGTGCCTTAGATTTTAAATTTCAGTTTTAGCTCGCATTATTACGTTTTGTGCATTTAAATTTCGTGCTATTTCATTGTTTTTAATTGTCGCTATATATTTTGTAGTCGAATCAAACAATTAAAAAACCGAACTATTCTAAACTCGAATCCAAATATTCCTAAATTCACAATTCCGCTTTCGTGGGAACACGACCCCGAGGAAAAGTCTCTCTTGTTCCGGATAAAAAATATACAAATTGTGTTTTTTTTTAGGTGAGATTTTTACCCTCATATTTTCTCTTGTAGAGAAGTATTTGGAAAGAAATTACTTACGGGATAATACTACTCAGTTGACGCGCTATATAAATTTGACTACACCAAAAGAACTCCAAAGCACATCAAATTATCCAAGCATCTATATTCACCTGAGTAAAAACATGCTTAAAAGTGTCACTTACAAGTTGCGTAAGACCATAGAGTTTTGGTAAGTGTAAATGTAATGTTGCACCACGATTAATAAAGTATGCATGACCATTTCCCCTTATATTAACGCCAAAATGTATAACTAAAAGTAGAACCAAAAGGAGTTTATCGTGTTCATATTGCTTCACCGCAATATAATGAAACTCAGTGTTCAGAAATCTAATGATTCAATAATGTATGGACATCGAGATCGTTGATTTTTCAAAATGTAAGGGTCTAAACTCAAAATACATGTACCACATAGATAATAATCTACTGTTCGCTAAGCTCAATGACACTCTGCACGCTAAGTATACGTGCTATATTTTTGTGTGTCCGCGTTGTATATTGTTCGAAAAATGTTTGCGGTGCTGTTTTAGCCCTTTTCGGCTCGTTTCCAGGTCTCGGGCAAAACTGAAAAGTTGTCAGGAATGTCATTCCACATCAAATTGCTTTAGAGTCCGAGTCGTGAAAACGTGATTTAGATGATCGTTCTTATAAGTCAAGCCAGACCCTAAAAGTCAAAGATTGAAATCGTCATTCAAAATTTCGAAAATTCTCGGATGTTACAGTACCTACCCCTTAAAGAAATCTCGTCCCGAGATTAAATTTGTGTTATCCGATTGTGTGACCAAGGAAAGACTTAAGGTTTAATAAACTCGTTCTAAACAAGACGCTGATAACTTTATTCAGCAAAATTCGGTGTTTCTACACTTCTCAATCTACCAAAAATTTTGGCTAGGTTTGTCCAGGATATTTAATCCATCAAAATGGGTATCTCAAAATATATCATTACAGATCTTATGACTGGTATAACCGCGTTATAGGGAAAGTCTCATTATAGTGAAAACCTCAAGAAAAAGGTGTAGTCGCGTGAGTATGTTTGTATAAGTTTTAAAATGTCCGAGGACGGAGTCTCGTTTCTACTATCTGTAAGGTTCAATGATTCACATCAACGTGGCTTATGGATGTAAGTACCCAACTTACTTGGCAGTACTAGGATGTATCGCGACCTAAGTCTTCCTACTAGTGGCCCGAAATGAATAGTCCGACTATCTGTTTCGTCGATAGGTGTTTATCTCGTTTAAGGGGAGTTACATTACCTATTGGATAAAGTTGTATCAGTCGGGACTGCTCCAGGACCCAACAACGGCAACCATAACGACAATAACTATGACAAATGGTGATGGGATGCAGAGGGGGAGGACCCTCCGAGAAACAATATCCCTAGAATAAAGTTCAATAATTGGGAGGAGCTCGCGGAAGAGCTTATGTGATAGATGGCGGAGTATGGTATTCAGTCATTAGTTTGAGGATGAATCAACTCTATTAGTTCCAGTGTGTAACAAGTCTTTTAGTTCCACGAACAGTTCGTGATCGTAAAGATATGCAATGGCAAAAGTAATAGCTTAAGAATGAGATCATGTAGTTCCAAGTGAGGCCTTAAGATTCTGCTGAGTGGTAAGACACGATTGTGTTTCTAGACCTTTTTAACGGATTCTGGTGATTATCGAATTCAGGTTCATACTCGTGTCATAACGGATACCATTAAGCCCACTTATTCATAATTCATTATTTGCATAAAGAAGCGTCCCAATTTATGGATATAATGAATTGATAAACTTATGGTTCGAGGATTTACAATTTCTTTATTTAACTAAAGAGGCGTCCCAATCCTTTCAAATAAAGAGATTATAAATCATCCTACTTAATAATTCCCGATGCAATACGCGCACTCACATAACCTTCAAGGTGGTTGACATGACGATGCATGTGTTCTAATGAGTATGGGACGAGTGATTTAAAACTCGTCTTCGGAGACTGGGAGTAAAAACTGCTAGGCGAGATCAACATAGAGTTCAAGATAGTTAATGAGTACTCGGTTAGAGTAAATAAGGTAAAGGTCTCTATGAACGAATCAGCATAGCGATTATCATATCAATCTTCCTATTACAAGTCCCGCCCATACAAGACTTGTAATACTTAGATTTATACATAATCCCATGTAAACAGAATTGTGACGGGTTTTGTTTACATAGCAATTATCATATCAATCCTCATATTACAAGTCCCGCCCATACAAGACTTGTAATACTTAGATTCATTGACAGGTAATTCCAATGTAAACAAAGATTCTGACGGACTACGCGTAATACAATATAGTATAAAGCTATGAAGAAAGATAATATCCTTAGAGACCATTGTTTAACTCACAATGTCTGAGAACGAAAATGAGACCATTGTGCAACTCACAAGGTCCAAGAAGTAAGATGAGACCATTGTATAACTCACAATGTCTGAGGTATAATTGAGACCATTGTGCAACTCACAATGTCTTAAGAAATGCTCTGGTATTTATATAAATAACTCTTATATAAATAAACGTGCGATATACGCAAAAGATGTAAGCATATATATTACATATATGTATGTCACATAAGCACTTAATGCAGCACGTAATGTAAGCACATAAGCAAGTAACGTGTATGCATTAAGTGCTTAGTGACATACATATAATGTAATATAAATGCTTACATCTTTTGGCGTATATCTCACGTTTTATTTCAATAAGAGTAATTTATATAGAATACCATAGCATTTCTAAGACATTGTGAGTTGCACAATGGGCTCAAATATACCCTCAACATTGTGAGTTATACAATGGTCCTCATCTTACTTCTTAGACGATGTTAGTCGCACAAGGTCCTCATTTCGTTCCTCAGACATTGTGAGTTAAACATAATGTCTCTAAGGATATTATTTTTCCTTCATACTTTAATACTATATAGTATTACACGAAGACCGACATCATTTTGTTTACATGGAATATCATGTAGATCTAAGTATTACAAGTCTTGTATGGGCGGGACTTGTAATATGAGGATTGATATGATCATTGCTATGTAAACAAAACCCGTCACAGATTTGTTTACATGGAATTATGTATAAATCTAAGTATTACAAGTCCTTGTATGGGGCGTAACCTTGTAATAGGAGGATTTACTATGATAATTGCCTATGTTGACTGGTTCGACTCGAGACTCTTTACCTGGTTTTACTCAAACCGGTACTCATTACCTATTTGAATCCCTAGTGATTATATTTGGGTAGTTTTACTCCCTGTCTCCGAAGACGAGTTTGGAACACTCGTCCCATACTCATTAGAGCACATGCATCGTCATGTCATCCATCACCTTGAAAGTTACGTGGGTACGCGTATTGCATCGGGAATTATTAAGTAGGATGATTTATGGTCTGTTTATTTAAAAGGATTGGGACGCCTCTTCATTTAAATAAATAAGTTGTAAATCACCGAACCATAAGTTTATCATTTCTTACTTACATAAATTTGGACGCTTCTTTATGTAAATAAGAAATTATAAATGAGTGGGCTTAATGGTATCCGGTATGAGACGAGTAAGAACATGAACTCGGTAATCACCGGAATTCGTTATAAGGGACTAGAGACACAAATCGTGTCTTACTACTCAGCAAAATCTTAAGGCCTCAATTGGAGCTACCTTATCACACTCTTAAGTTATTACTTTTGCCGTTGCTAATCCTCGCGATCACGAACTGTTCGTGGAACTAACAGACTTGTTACACACTTGAGCTAATGGAGCTGATTCATCGAACTAACGACTGAGTACCATAATCCGCCGTCTATCGCATAAGCTCTCTCGCGAGCTCCTCTCATTTATTGAACTTTATTCTGGGAATATTGTTTTCTCGAAATGTCCTCGTTCTCGACATCCCATCATCATTTGTTATAGTATTGACGTTATGGTCGCTGCTGTTGGGTCCTGGAGCGGTCCCGACTGATACAACTTTATCCAATAGGTAATGCAACTCCCCTTAAACGAGATAAACACCTATCGACGAAACAGATAGTTGGACTATTCATTTCGGGCCACTAGTAGGAAGACTTAGGTCGCGATACATCCTAGTACTGCCAAGTAAGTTGGGTACTTACATACATAAGCCACGTTGATGTGAATCATCGAACATTACAGATAGTAGAAACGAGACTCCGTCCTCGGACATTTAGAAACTTATACAAACATACTCACGCGACTACACCTTCTTCTTGAGGTTTTCACTATAATGAGACTTTCCCTATAACGCGGTTATACCAGTCATAAGATCTGTAATGATATATTTTGAGATACTCATTTTGATGGATTGAATATCCTGGACAAACCTAGCCAAAATTTTTGGTAAAAATTGAGAAGTGTAGAAACACCGAAATTTGCTGAATAAAGTTATCAGCGTCTTGTTTAGAACGAGTTTATTAAACCTTAAGTCTTTCCTTGGTCACACAATCGGATAACACGAATTAAATCTCGGGACTAGAATTTCTTTAAGTGGTAGTACTGTAATCACCGAGAATTTTTCGAAATTTCGAATAACTATTTCATCTTTGACTTTTAGGGTCTGGCTTGACTTATAAGAACGATCATCTAAATCACGTTTTTCACGATCGGACTCCCTAAAGCAATTTGATGTGAAAACATTCCTGACACCTTTTCAGTTTGCCCTAAACCTAGAAACGAGCCGAAAAGGGCTAAAACAACGACCCCCCGCAAAGATTATACGGGCCCAACATACAACGCGACACACAAAAATAATTAAATTTATTTTTAATTATCAGTAATTATTTATAAAATATTAAATAAATTTAATTCATCATTTTTAATTAGTAAGTCGTTGTTGATAACGTGAATACACGGCTTAAATCCATTTTTATTCGAGGACGAGGCAAAACCGAGTTCGCCATATAAACAACAGATATTTTATTAAATTTTATAATATATTTATGAAATATTATCAAAGCTAATACTCCTTTTTATCGGAAAATTATTGAAAAACATGGCGCATAGTTTTCGTGTCGTTGAATCTTTCGTTAAGCGCTCAAATTGAGTCACGAACCAATAAATTAATAAAAGTTTCCTAAAACTTTCACTTTGGTCCCTGAAAATATTTACAAAACAAACCTCAACTATTAAACATAATACATTTTAATATTAAAGTTTTTATATATATAAAAATTTCATATATATCCATTTTCATTTCCAATCTTTTATAATAACACACATTAATATACTCATCTCCTCCTCTCTCACCCAATATCCGGCACCTTCCCACCACCGCCGCCAGCCACCGGTTCACCACCCCGCCGAAAAACTTTTCCGGCGAGTGTTCCAGCGAAGACCAAAGTTACTCCCCCACTCTGATCTACCCGATCCACCACCCAAACTGCCCCACGCGCCACGCCACCACCATCGGTCATACACCATCCCAACGTCATCATAAGGATGGAAACGCCCATCATTTAGAGCGAGTCAATAATACCACCATCATCATCACCACAGCCGCAGCCAGGGGTGCGTTTTGGTTTTACTAGCACCGAGGGTGCGTTGGTTTGTGGTGACAGCCCCGACGAGGGTGCGTCGGGTTGGGTGTATAGCACGCACAAGGGTGCGTTTGTTTGTCGACAGCCACCCAAAGGGGTGTGTTTTGGTTCTTATAACACCGGAGGGTGTGTTTGGTTTATTGTTTCACCAATTAGGGGTGCGTTTGGCTGTGACCACCACGCAGCGGGTGCGTTTGGTTTATGGCAGCCGCCACCAAGGGGTGTCGTCAAAGCTGTCAAACAGCCGGGGTGTTCGGGTTGGTGGTAACACCACCGAGTGCGTCGGGTCGGGTTAAGGGTTAACAACCGGGTGTGTTTGATGTTCATAGCCACCCCAAGGGTGCCTTGGGTTTAATGGCAGCACCACGAGGGTGCGGTTGGTTTTACAAACCACCAGCCATGGGGTGCGTCAGGTTGGGCCTATCACCATAAGGGTGCCGGGTTAGTTTTGCAACAAAAAGGTGGCGTTTGGCCTGGCTGTGTAGCAGCCAAGGGGGGTGTTTGGTTCTGTGGGTAAAGGCCCCAAAGGGGGTTTGTTCTCTTGGGAACAGCCCATATAGGGCGGTTGGTTCAGCCGTTATGGCGCTTTGTGTTGGCTTTGCGAAACAGCATGGTGGCGTTTGGACTTAAATAAAAGCCGACTAGGGCGTTTGGATCTGGGTTTATGCATAAAGGGTGTGTTAGGTTTGGCTGTTAGCGCCAACAGGGGCGTTTGGTTGGGCAGAAAACAGCATGAGGGGATGTTTGTTTGGTTTATGTATGGAGGCGGTTGGTTATGCGAAACAAGGGGTTCTTTCGTTTAAACACTTGACTATAAATAAACACGAGGCATCCCCCCACACTTTATAAATTATAAAACCGGATTAAATGGTGGTTAATAGTTAAATAAATGTGTCATATATTATTTAGTCTTGCCTAATTATATATATTGATCACACGAGTAGATTGCAACTCGGATTGATTGAAAAATGATTAAAGTATATAAATTAAAGATTGTTAATTTGTAACATTTCAATAACCGGATAAACAAACGGAAACTATACTTTTACAATTGGGATAACTATTTTAGCAAACCGTCAAAGAAATAGTATACTAGATTATAAAAGATTATTTTATATTTTATAATTGTCGACTGGAAATTTACATCATAACCTTTGTGAAAACTTTAAAGACATAATGTGCATGATTTATAACTTTAAAACGTCGCTTTACTTTAAGCCTTAAGGATTTTATTTAATTTAAGTGGTGAATTTCTAAAAACTTTCGAATCATTTTGTTTTAATCATTTACTCACGATTTCTTAAATAAAATTTTGCAAAGTATTATATATTTCAAATTAATCTTAGATGTTGGTCTTATATATAAAGTCATCATACGAAATTATAAATTGCGTATTTTTTCATATGTAATATATATACGAAATATATTACATACTCTGCTATATGATTCATCGTATGAATTACATATGCTTTTTGATTTATTTATTTAACCAACCACCAAACTATTACAACTTTAAATCTAAATCTTTTATCAACGTGTCGCGTTGACGTAACCATCCATCGGAAAACCCAGATTCATTATCCTAGGCTAGTGGGACTAGGCGTTAAGATTAGTTGCAACTTCTTGGTCGAGCCGTTTCAGTTTCCGTTTCGTCTTGTACTCAATGTGTACATTCCCGCCAAATCGTTCTTCATCATCGATGTGAGTTATAGCCCTCTCTTTTTACTTGTTTTACATTTACTTTACAAATCTCGGGGAGAATACATAGCTCAATACAGCTTATTACATGTTCGGTAATTACAAGTAACTTGTTAATAAAACTATTCTACACACCTGTTACATACTTCTTTTGCAGATTCGTTACAAACACAATACATGGTTAATGTTTGCATAACTTGTTTCATACTTGTCACATACACATATGCATACACTTTAACGAAATTGTTTGACATACTCTTGGTTTTCCTAAACCAAACGCGCCCTTAAAACCCTAAAAGCTCTTTTCGTAAACCTAATAAGCTATAAGCCATAAGCTGTTGTAATAAGCTATTTCTATAAGCTCACTTATCACTTTTATAATCATTAAAACTAATCATAAAAGCCCTAACCCATCGGGTTATTGTTTCTAAACCAAACGTGCCCATTTTATATTTTTAAGCCCATAAGCTCTTTTCATAAGCTACAAGCTCGTAAAACTTACTTATTTTAGCTTATAGTAATAAGCTATAAGCTGCAAAATTAATTTCGATATTAAAAATACAAAGATTATGAATTTTAAACGTTTCATGCAAAGGGGTATATATTGTAAATTTTGAAATTATTAAACTTTCTGGCCAAAAATGTAATTATTCCAAAGTTAAAGTTTTATTATTTTAAAAAATATAATTAAAGGGTTAAAAGTGTAGATTAATATATACCAAGGGTATATATTGTCATTTTCATATTCTCAAGGGTATAAAATATAATATTTTTATATTAATTATAAAAATATATTTAAATATGATAAGACTCGATTTTATTAAATCCCGACACATTTGTCGTTATCATTTGTCGATCGAAACACTATAAAATAATTATGTTATATATTTAACATAATTTATCATCCACTAGTTTTTGAAGAAACTTAAAAAGATCAAATCTTATCTTTTAAACAATAACGTATCACGTTACTAGGGAATTTCATGTGGGGAGCTTTCATTTGGGTAGACGTTATGACGAGTTGCTGGATTTACGATTTAAATTGTCCTAGCTCCTCAAACGTTTACTACATGACCTTTGGATTATGATAGCCCGAACAGTGATACGATGTTTTCACGACTAATAAACCAAAATCATTTACGTTAAACTTTATGAAATAAAGTTTTGAAACAATCAAACTAAGACTTGACATATTACCCCAGGTTGCGTGACGAGGCTGTTTACTTCCATTTGAATTAAATTTCAAATCAATCAACTACCTTATCAAAGTGGTTTCATAGGCACCACCTTGTATATGTTTTTCTAAATCCGTGGGGGCTACAGCAATAAACCATGAATAACAAGTATTTTCCAATGTTATGTATCTGATTATATTATTGCCATATAGTTTACTTTACTACCATTATCCTATAACATGAACCATTTAATCACTTGCGGTAAACACGAATATTGTGATAGACTCTATTGGGATTACGAATCCGTTGTGTTTTCCTGTACATGAGGTAATAAGCTGCACTATATTTGAGAAAAAAATAGGTTACTTTGGCAAGGTTACCTTTCCAAGAGGACATTTGTTTCCTCAATAATGTCATTAGGTGATTTCCATGTTAAGGGTTAGTGTCATGAGTTTTGGGCATATTAATATGTTGTTCCATGATAATTGTAATTGTACAATTATTACCACTTATGATGATTTGTATTCAACTATTACATTTGAAACCTGTGAATTTCACTCAACCTTTGTGTTGACCTTTTTAGTAGTGGGGGGGTATGTTTTATCTCAGGTAATTGAGCAACCTATGGCACGGAGTGGCATTGGACTTGAGGACGTCCAAACTTGTTATCATTCAAACTCTATGTTTTCATATGTATTTTGGGACCTCCTTTTGTAAAACTCTGAAATAATATTGAATGATAACTAAATTTTCCAAAACGTCTCTTTTGAGTCATTTTCTATGATTATGACTGTTGATTCATGAAGTAATACCCCAATTTAGCTTCCGCTGCTATATGTCAAATAAGGGGGTGTTACAGATTGGTATCAGAGCCGAGGTTATAGAGAACAAGGTTAAAACCTAAACTATAACCATTTTTCATCCAAGAAAGTCCTCCGTGCCACTACATTTCCTGAATAGTATGTAAAGATACATAACTATTAATTATATATAAATAACTTATGTTATTTTACACTGGGTTGTTACAGAATTATGTCTACATCCACCCACCCTATTATCGTCCTATCTAATTCCAATGTTGAGGATGCTTTTTCCTCTACGAATACTCCTGACTATACCCCGGCTTCACCGGACTATTCCCCAGCCTCACCGGGAAACACTTCTTCTGATCCTTCAGAGGATTTATCTAAGGATCTTTTGGCCTCGGTAGCCATCTCACCTTTCCACGATGATCCATTTATGAAGGTCATGCAAGCATATAATGCTAATAATGATGAGTCACCTATTCCACTACCACAAGATCCTATTGCTCCACTAACTATTTTGCCTCTATCTCTAGTGTTACCACTATCACCAATCTTTAATCCCCGAGGTTTCTTTCTTCCCGAGGAGATTTTACCATCTTGGAAATAAGCTCGTTCCCGATCATTCCTTCTTACTTTGCCTTCCTCCAAGTATTTAAGATTGGAGAAAGTTCTCATAAGACGAGTCTGGAGCGCCATGAGGAACAGATCGAGACTATTTTGAATCACTTAGATGAGCTCCCTCTTGAGCGCATTGAGCACATTGAACGCATTGAGCACATGGAAGATAAGATAGAAGGTCTTGGTAATGGTCGAGTAATCATACAACGAGATTTTGACCAATTAGAAACCGAACTTCAAGAAGCCCATACCCAGATTGCTGGATTTCAGAGAAAGCAAATGGGGCATGACGACGAGATTGTTCTTGCTTGCGTCAGGACTTCTACTTTAGAGATACTCATCGAGGATATCCAGGTTCGCCACCGATCAGATATGATTGAGTCTTTGGACATAAGTTCATGAGCTCAAAAACGACAAGAGAGGGACACCAGACTACTAGACTAGGATCCATTATCATTGCGGTTTTGTTAGATCTTACCACTGGATTGTGTGGCATAAATATGACACTTGTCAAATTTTTTTGTTATGTAAAATATGGAGACAAGTTGTTTACGGACATAATGAAGTTGTGAATTCCATTATACCTCGTTTGTTTCATGATACCGATTTAAGTATGTCGTGGTTGTCTATCTTATACCATGTGTTAAGGTTATTCATGTATCGTATCTTTATGTATCTGGGATCACTATGGTTCTCTTACCATCAGGTTTTCTCAAACCTTTGTACCCATATATCATGGATATGATAAATGATCCAGATATTGAGCATACGATTTCACCTCACACACCAGACTCGCTTTGGATAGTTATCTAAAAGTGGGTCACGGTATGAAAACACTAGAAAGTGAAACCAGTCCCGAGAAACTACTGTGTTAGATGCTTGTTCGGAGTAACTATTCCAAATTTTCCGTTTATATTTTGCAATGTAATATCAACAGGGATGTGTATTTCTTTGTTAAGACTCGTATCAAATAAGTATCTATGTCAAATGATTTCAATATCACTATGTATGAAAATTTTAATTATTATACAAAGACTTGTGATATTACTATATCATTGTATATATTCTTATTATATGTTGTCTTGTAAATGTTGATAGAATGGCTCCCAAGAGGACACCAACATCTAAAAAAATTTCTGCAGCCACCAGCCATGTCTCAGGCTGCCATTAGGAAACTAGTTGTTGATAGTGTTGTCGCAGCTCTGGAAGCATAAGCTGCTACCATGGCAAATACTGACAATACCACTAGGAACACTGGACCAAGAGAAACTCTCGTATCAAGAAAATGTAGCTACAAAGAGTTTATGAGCTGCCAACCTTTCAATTTCAAAGGTACAGAAGGGGCTGTTGGTCTCATCCGCTGGTTTGAACGAGCTGAATCGGTATTTTCCCGTAGCAACTGTACCGAGGACTGCAAAGTGAAATTTGCTACTGGTACTCTAACTAAAGAAGCTTTGTCCCGGTGGAATTTATTCGCCCAGCCTATTGGAATAGAGGAATCTTACAAGATCACTTGGTCCGAATTTAAAGAGCTCTTAATAAAGAAGTATTGTGCCCAAACCGAGGTTAAGAAAATGGAAGATGAATTTTACAATCTGACTGCAAAAGGAAATGATCTCAAGACTTACGTTAGAAGATTCCAGGAATTGGAAATCTTATGTCCAAATATGGTACCAAATTCTGAGAAACTTATGATGTTTCACGGGGGCATTACCCAAGAGGTTAATGACGGAGATTTACGTTCATAGCCTTTTCAAAAATTTGGAGGAGCATTACCATAACCCAGAGGTTAATGGATCAGGTAATAAAGCATAATTCTGTGCAAGGAACCAATGATCACAAATGAAATTTTGATGATAGAAGAACCTTCACCAACAACAACAACTACCAAAACAACCGTAATAACAACAATAACAACCGCAACAATGATCACCAACAACAGAATAGAAGGCAAGAAACTGTCAGGGCTTATGCTGCCCCCCAACCAAAAATAGTAGGTATACTGGAAGCCTTCCCCTGTGTAAGAAATGCACCCTGCATCACATAGGACCTTGCACTATCAAGTGTTTAGACTTGCATAAGTGAGTCACCAGACCAGGAATGCAGAAATAATATTAATTTATTTAAGAGGGCCAGCCACTGGAAGCAAACTGAGCAGTGTCAGTACATTGTCATGCCTGTGGAGAGAAGGACATTATAGAAATCAGTGTCCAAAAGCAAACAACAGTGCCTATGGGAGAGCATACTTGCTGAGGGACAAGAATGCTCACCAAGATCCGAAGTAGTCACGGGTACGTTCTTTCTAAACCAACATCTAGCTAGAGTATTATTTGATTCAGGAGCCGATAAAAGTTTTGTATCCATATCTCTTGCTTCTATGCTTAATATCCCACCAATTGACATTGAAATGGCCGATGGAAACCTAGTAGGCACTAATACCGTTATCTAGGGTTGCACTCTGATTTTGCTAAACCAACCTTTCGAAATTGATCTTTTGCCGAATAAACTCGGTAGTTTCGACGTCGTCTTTGGTATGGATTGGTTATCCAAGTATCATGCTAGATTTATTTGTGACAAGAAAGTCGTCACACATCCCCATGACGGTGAAACTTGATAATACGAGGTGATCGAAAGTAAAAACCCGACTAAGATCATATCACTTGTATTAAACCGAAAGATATATATCCAGGGGATATCAAGTTTTCGTAGCCCAAGTAATGGAGAAGAAGTCAGACGAAAAACAACTAGAAAATATACCAGTAGTCAAAGAATTTCCGGAAGTTTTTCCTGAAGATCTACCTGGCCTTCCTTCGATTCGCCAAGTAGAATTCCAAATCGATTTAATTCCAGGAGCGGCACCAGTAGCCCGAGCACCCTACAGATTAGCTCCTTCAGAAATGCAAGAAATTATCAGGAGCGACTACAAGAGTAGTAGGTCCAATGTTTGATCGACGATGTATTTGCCCTAGGAGCTCCTGTCTTATTGTTAAAATGAAGAGGATCTTTTAGAATGTGTTATCGACTTCCGGGAGTTGAATACTCACATAAAGAATCGTTACCATTACCCAGGATCGCTGACTTATTCGACCAAACTTCAAGGTTCGAGTAACTTCCTAAGATTGATTAAGATCAAGCTATCACAACTGAGAGTCGGATGAAGATCTCCAAGACGCTTTCGGAAAGCGATACGAAACCCGAATTCCAAGTGATTCCATTTGGGTTTTTAACTAACGCGCTTGCTATGTTCATAGACTCATGAACCGTGTGTGCCAAAACATACTTGGTAAATTTGTGGATAGTGTTCATTCGTGATATTCTCATCTACTCGGTAAACAAGAAAGAACACGCGAAATTACTGAGATTAATTCTGGCATTACTCAAAAATGAGAAATTATATGCCAAGTTCTCCAAATGTGATTTCTAGATCAGTATCATGCAATTTCCCGGACACGTGATCGATAGTCAAGGAATTCACGTTGACCCCGCCAAGATTGAAGCAGTTAAGAATTGGGCATCTCCTACTATACCTACAAAAGTACGCCAATTCTTAAGACTCGCCGGCTACTATCAGAGATTCATCAAAGGTTTTTCGAAGATTGCAAAGCCTTTGACTAAATTAACCCAGAAAAACAAGAAGTATATATGGGGAGAAGACCAAGAGTCAGCCTTCCAACTGCTAAAACATAAGCATTGTGAAGCTCTAATCTTAGCATTACCAGAGAAAACAATGATTGAGTCGTTTATTGAGCATCACTCCAAGGTTTAGGATCGGTGCTAATGTAAAGAGAAAAAGTTATTGCATAGGCATCCCGACAACTCAAGACTCATGAAGAGAATTATACCACACACGACCTCGAATTGGGAGCAGTAGTGTTCGCTTTTAAATTTTGGAGACACTATCTGTATGGAACAAAGTGTACTGTGCTCACTAATCATAAAAGTCTTCAACATATCCTTGATCAGAAAGAGTTGAACATGAGACAACGTCGTTGGCTAGAATTGCTCGCAGATTACGATTGTGAGATTCGTTATCATCTTGGAAAGGCAAATGTTGTAGCAGATGCCTTAAGCCGGAAGGAACGAATCAAACCACTTCGAGTTAGAGATTAGTCATGATACCTTCCTTAAAATTTCCTCACAAGCCTCTGAAGCCATACCGAGGCGATCAAAGAAGCGCACATCAACGCTGAAAACCTATGAGGATTGGACAAAGCAATTGAAGTTACGTCCTGATCGGATCTCGTTGTATCAAGGCTCGAAGTGGTTACACTTTTTGGTAATTTGAGAGACTTAATCATGCATGAATCTCATAAATCAAAGTATTCTATTCACCAGGTTCTGACAAGATGTATCAGGATCTAAAGAAACTCTATTGGTGGCCTAACATGAAGGCAATCATCGCTGAATATGTTGGTAAGTGTTTGACATGTTCTAGAGTTAAAGCAGAATGTCAGAAGCCATCCGGCTTACTGATACAACCAGTAGATACCTACATGGAAAGGAAAGAATAACAATGGACTTCGTTACAAAACTACCCAAAACATCAAGCGGACATGACACAATTTGGGTCATTGTAGACCGCCTTACCAAATTAGCACATTTTATCCCCACCAGAGCGACATATAGTAATTTATATGAAACTTTACAGGTTGTATTTATATAAAGGAAATAGTTTCACGGCATGGAGTGCCGATATCCATCATATCGGATCGTGACAGTCATTTCACATCCAGATTCTGGCAGTCAATGCAGAATGCTTTGGGTACTCAATTAGATATGAGTACGGCATATCATCCCGAGACCGATGGACAAAGTGAAAGAACCATCCAAACACTTAAAGATATGCTTCGAGCCTGTGTTATAGATTTTGGAAAAGGATGGGAGAGACACTTACCACTGGTAGAATTTTCTTACAATAACAGTTACCATGCCAGTATTAAGGCAGCACCATTCGAGGCACTTTATGGTCGAAAGTGTCGATCACCTGTCTGCTGGGCCAAAGTTGGAGATGTCCAACTCACGGGACCAGAGATAATCCATGAAACCACCAAAAAGATAGTTCAAATCCGACAACGCTTGCAAGCTGCAAGAGACCGGCAAAGGAGTTATGCCAATGTAAGGCGAAAGCCTTTGGAATTCCAAGTTGGAGATCGTGTTATGTTAAAAGTGTCACCTCAAAAAGGTGTCATTCGATTCGGAAAGCGAGGAAAGCTTAACCCCCGGTACATTGGACCATTTAAGATCCTTAAAAGGGTCGGCCCAGTGGCATACACACTTGAGCTTCCTGAAGAACTCAGTAATGTCCACAGTACCTTCCACGTTTCTAATTTAAAGAAATGCATATCTGATGAATCTCCCGTCATTCCCATAAAAGAGCTTCGGCTCGATTTGAATTAAACTAAGACTTGACATATTACCTCAGGTTGCGTGACGAGGCTGTTTACTTCCATTTGAATTAAATTTCAAATCAATCAACTACCTTATCAAGGCGAGTTCATAGTCCCACCTTTATATGTTTTTCCAAATTCTGTGAGGGGATACATGCTATAAACCATGAATACAAGTATTTTCCAACTGTATGCTATCCTGATATATTATTGCCTAAGTTTACTTCCACTGCTAATATCATTTAATCATGAACCATTAATCACTTGCGAATGAACGCGAATATTATGGATAGATCTATCGGGATTGACGAATCCCGTTTGTGTTTACCTGTACATGAGGTAATCAAACGCACTATATTTTTGAATAATGGGTAACTTTCGCAAGTTACCTTTCCAAAAGGACATTTGTTCCTCAATAATGTCACTGATGTGATTTCCATGTTAACGTGTTGGTGTCATGAGCTTAGGGAAATAATATTGTTTTCTATGATAATTGTAATTGTATAATTATTACCACTTATGATAACTTGTATTCAATTATTATATTTCAAACCTATGAATTTCACTCAGCCTTTGTGTTGAACTTTTTAGCATGTTTATCTCAGGTAATTGAGCAACCTATGGCACGGAGTGGCATTAGACTTGAGGACGCTCAAACTTGTTATCATTCAAACTCTATGTTTTCATATGTATATTGGGACCTCCTTTTGTAAAACTCTGAAATAATATTGAATGATAACTAAATTTTCCAAAACGTCTCTTTTGAGTCGTTTTCTATGATTATGATTGTTGATTCATGAAGTAATACCCCAATTTAGCTTCCGTTGCTATATGTCAAATAAGGGGCTGTTACAAATTGGTATCAAGAGCCGAGGTTATAGAGAACAAGGTTAAAACCTAAACTATAACCATTTTCCATTCAAGAAAGTCCTCCGTGCTACTACATTTCCCGAATAGTATGTAAAGATACATAACTATTAATTATATAAAAATAACTTATGTTATTTACCACTGGGTTGTTACAGAATTATGTCTACATCCACCCACCCTATTATCGTTATATCTAATTCTAATGTTGAGGATGCTTTTTCCTCTACGAATACTCCTGACTATACCTCGGCTTCCCCGGACTATTCCCCAGCCTCACCGAGAAACACTTCTTCTAATCCTTTAGAGGATTTATCTAAGGATATTTTAGCCTCGCTAACCATCTCACATTTCCACGATGATCCATATATGAAGGTCATGCAAGTATATAATGCTACTAATGATGAGTCACCTATTCCACTACCACAAGCTTCTATTGCTCCACCAATTGTTTTGCCTCCATCTCAAGTGTTACCACTATCACCAATGTTTGATCCCCGAGATTTCTTTCTTCCTAAAGAGATTTTACCATCTCGGAAACGAGCCCATTCCTGATCATCCTCCTCTACTTCTACCCTACCTCAAGTATTTGAGATCGGAGAAAGTTCTCATAAGACGAGTCTGGAGCGCCATGAGGAACAGATCGAGACTATTTTGAATCACTTAGATGAGCTCCCTCTTGAGCACATTGAGCACATGGAAGATAAGATAGAAGGTCTTGGTAATGGACGAGTAATCATACAGCGAGATTTTGACCAACTAGAAATCGAACTTCAAGAAGCCCATACCCAGATTGCTGGATTTCAGAGAAAACAAATGGGGCATGACGACGAGATTTTTCTTGCTCGTGTCAGGACTTCTACTCCATAGATACTCATTGAGGATATCCAGTTTCGCCACCGATCAGATATGAAGATTCTTCTAGACAAGATCTGTGAACTCAAGAACCACAAGGGAGGACCACCAGACTACTAGACTAGATCCTTAACATTTACAGCTTTTGTTAGAATCCAACCACTGGATGTGTGGCATAAATAATGACACTTGTCAAATTTTGACTATGTAAAATATGTAGACAAGTTGTTTATGACTTAATATGTAACACCCTCATTTTTAACATATAGCAGCGGAAGCTAATCTGGGGTATTACTTCATAGTACAACAGTCATAATCATAGAAAACGACCCATAAAGAGACGTTTTGGAAAAATTTGTTATCATTCATTTATTCATCCGAGTTTTTACAAAAGAGAGGTCCTAAAATCTAGTAACAAAAGTTTGAATGATAACAGTTAGCCATCTTCAAGTCCATGCCACTCCGTGCCATAAGTTGCTCAATTACCTGAGATAAACATGCTAAAAAGTCAACACAAAGGTTGAGTGAAATTCATAGGTTTATGATAAATAGTGTGAATACAAGTCATCATAAGTGATGATTGTAATGAGTACAATTATTATAAAAGCAGTGTTTATAGTATTGCGTCTAAGCTCATGGCACACAAACTGACTGGTGTATATATCAATAATGATATATATAATGATAATGGCCCTCGGTGTAGGTAAATTGCCATATACCAAATGAGATTCAAATATATGCGTTTGTTACCTATACGGCTAATACAAATGGTGATACGTCAATCCCGATAGATCTATCCACAATATTCGCGTTCACTCGCAAGTGATTAATGGTCCATGATAGTGGGGTCTTTTGGCATAAAGGGACTTAGATCACAAGCAATAATATATCAAGATAGCATACATTTGGAAAACACTTGTATTCATAGTTTATAGCATGTATCCCCCTTACGGGTTTATGAAAACATTCAAGAGATTTAAAAGTGAGGCTATGAACTCACCTTAACAGTATAGGGAAATCTGATTGATAGTAAAGGTATATGAAAGTAACGGCTTTGTTACACGCAACATGGGGTAATATGTCAAGTCTTAGCTTGATTGTTTATGTTTTAAAACTTTATAAAGTATAATGTATATCTTTGATTAATTTATGGAGTATTGTATCACCGTTCGGGCTATCATAATCCAGAGGTCACGCAGTATTGTTTGAGGAGCTAGGGTACTTTAAATCGTAAACTCAGCAAACTCGTCAAAACAAATACCCAAATGAAACCCCTCACATGAAATTCCCTAGTATTGTGATACAATAAGATTATAATGTTTTATAATTTTTAAACATTTATTTTTAT